>JAJAVP010000012.1:18903-44416 GCA_020740425.3 Heterorhabditis indica | reverse complement strand
ACGTGTCTAACCATCGATGCTACGTTGTCTGCACTTTTCCTGTGCGAGCTGCTACAAAGGGGCGTGGTTTACGAATTGTCCTGAAATCCTCCCTCTTAACTGCGAGAGACCAGACACTGAAATGTTAGGCGAGTTCGTGCGGGTTAAGATAGGATTGACGAGGAGTGGCATATGTTCGTACCCTCCCTTCCTGTTTTATAAACGATCACTAGGCTGGGTGCCTATATTCTTTGCATATTTATTAACTAATTTCGATTAAAACGCTAGCATATTCCAATTTCAAAAGAAGTAATAGAGCTGCAATCCCTTAGTTGGAAAATGTTATAGATATGATTTTAAGACAAACAGGATAGGAACAAGGCAAAATGGTAAGTAATTTAGTATTAATTCTTGAATTCAAGTAAATAGTGATCGTAGGTGCAACAATCACTATTTAAGTTTTTGCTACTTTTGAATTTTTTTTGTTTCTGAATAATACTTTACTTAGTTTATTATTTGTACCACTCAGAATAGTAATTCAGATGGGTGGTAAAAGAGGTCGTTCAAACCTTCCAAGTGGACAACAAGAAAGAGTTCGGACACATTTACTTTTTTCGCAACAACCTGAACGCCAACACCAGAAAAGGAAGCGGCGAGCACAAATTAAGTTTACCGATTTCTTACTAATATCTTTATTATTATATGCAGTTTATTATAAATAAACCCTTGTAATATTTATAATTACTTTTGAGTTTTAAACGTACTAATTTCGTGCAATTTTTTAGATAAGCTTCATCAAGTAACACATAAAAAAGATGAAATGGTTCAAGCAGGAGCGGGTGAATTGGATCCTTCACAATGGACAGGTTTGAAATAAATTATAATTTTCAATTACATAAAAGTACCAGTACTTCAATTACAGGAAATCAGCGTGTTCTTCACTTTGGACCAATGGCACAGAGGGATCCCTATTTCTACTATTACCCTAAAGGATGGGATATCCTTTATCCAGCACACTTTGGATTTTTCCCGTACAGAACATCGTTGGTAAACGTTTTTATTTATTCATAGCTTAAACGGGTGATATTGTTTAACCTAAGGGTAGCTCTCTCTTATATCTAGAGATTCTCTAAAACCTAACTTTTAATAGATTAGCGATTTTTTTGAAGGAAGTTTCGTGGTTCATCTTCTGTGGTATGTGCATGTGCATTTGGTGTCTTCATGATTTTGGGTGGACTACTTATGATGAGTTTAATGGATATTTACTACCGTTTGATTACATCGTAATTGGTATTAAATACAGTGATACAACTACTTTCTTTAACTAATTGTTGTTATTCTTATTTTTTCAGATATATATGGGATTTCACGTTATGTATGATTCGCCATTTTGGACCTGGCCATCAGATCGTCGTTCTCGCCCACCTCCTATTCAAGTTGCTGGTCCTATGTTACTTTTTAGTGGATTGCTTCTAGTTATAGTAGCTGTATTATATGCCCTTATTACTTCGAGTGTACGTTTTTTTGTTTTTTTTACTTCTCCTGCATGTGTCTACTTAGAATTAACAAATTATATATTTATATTTCATTCCAGTTCTTCAAACTTTACCTTCATCACACAAAACATCATGATGAACCTGCTCGGTTGACTACTATAACAACAATGTATCAGGTTACTATTTTATTTTAAAAAATACAAGCGGTAATGTTGTTTAGGAACAGAAAATCTATATATTTTTACCTAAAAGATATCACGTATGAATGGATTTTAACGGCTTAATAGTCCTCTCCCTTTTTGGGCAAAAGTTTTTTTAATTGCCTCTATTTTCCATGTATTTTAAGGCAGGTATCATCGAATATCTTTCTATATTATGGAGTTTATTGTAGGATCGTTTCTGTGTGTATATACAATATAAAATAGTATGATCTTTTACTTTTTGTTTGCAAAAATAGCTAATTTTATCATTGATCACTGGACAGAATAGAAGAGCGGCTAGAATATTACTATCTTCTAAATCTAAATTTCTATTTTGTTATAGTTAATAGTTAATTTTCCGCAAAAGTATACTGTATTTTTCGTTCGGCTCCTATAAGTCTGCTGTTTCTGTTTATTTATATTGTCGGTATCAATTTCTTCAAATACTCTAAATAATTGAATGCAGTGGTTTAGGTGCTTCAGTTATCACTATGACTGTTTTGAATATGTAGATATACCTATAGGGAATTATTTAATGTCAAAAATAAGTACACGCATCTATTGTTACTAACTTTAGAACTACACAAAAAAACCCTTCTATTAGTTTATCCTAAGCCTAGAGATTAAGAGAACAAGCAACAAGTAATATCTGGAAATAGTTAGGCTATACTAAAAAGCACTTGTTTAGACTATTATAGCTTACAGTAAGCAATTTTTGAATCCTACTAAAAATGTTAGTGAATTTTGGAATTGCTTGCATTTTAGTGTTACTCCATAAAAGTAGTTTATGAGTTCTTTTAAAGTAAATAGTGATAGTACATACTTAGAAATATAAGAATTTGAAATTTAGACATCGATATTATTTATGAATTAGTGGTATGTACCCTTTTCATATTTTAAAAAGTTTGAAGGATTAATGAAACACTGAACTAATGCAAACAATCCGTTCCACTGCTATAAATGAAATTAGGTTAGGGTAATAATTCAGATTTGCTTTTTTTCATTAATAGGGAAAGAAAATCTAAGGCTTATGTTTCTATTTCTAACATAAATTACTGTTAATGTTCAGACTTCTCCGCCAATTTTTGAGAAACACCCGTATCAACCGCTTCCACCACCTGCTTATCCAGTTCTTGAGAATAAATATGCACATTCATCAATAGTCCGCCCTCATGATGAGATGAAACTATATCCACCTGTGTTTGTTGAAATTATATCAATTTATGCATTTGTTGAGTTTTTTAAAATCTACTTCGACTCCAATTGATAATTCTGAGCTTTCTTAAACATGGAAGTTTATTTTTACTTGTTATTGTAGTTATTGTGCACCATTGATACTTTAAAGATATTTTTTTTTGTATTAACATTCAGAATTCCGGGATGTTCGACCTTATCTCTGCATCGGAAATCTCCCAACGATATATTTGTGGCTAGTCCGTACAATACTTTACGGGCTACTAGTGTAGCAAGGTAAAAAATTTAAAACTTTCAGATGGTTAACATTTACAAGTGTGTATATAGTGCTCATCTGTTTTATAATTTTTATAGGTATCACTCTGGTGTACTAGATTCCCACTCAGTTGTGGAAAATCGTAGAACGGGATCGATTGTGAGTAGGAAACAATCTTTGGAAAGTAGTCAAAAGAGGTCGAAGAGTATGGGACCCTTACATCGTACAGGATCCAATCGTAGTAATAAAAGTAGACATAGAGAGAACAGTCAGGTGTGAATTTTTGTTACTTTGTTATAGAATTACTAGATTCTGTAGAGATAAGATTATTAGTCTTTGTAAATAATTATGGCACTATTGTATATTGTTGATATTCTTAGTATTTGTAATTTTTAAGGTTAATACAACAGAAGAAATTGCTCTATATTTATGTATCGGTGTTTTATGTGCCCAGTATATTATTGTTTTGATATTTAATATAAAATATATCAAAATCAATGCTTCTTCATGTATGTCGAAAATGGTCTAACTACCCATGGGATTATTGATCCTCTGTGTATGTGGTAAATACATTAAGTGATTACTCTCGCGATCACTTGATAATAATTGAAGGATTTCAGGCATTTTTCAAAGTAGATAATTCAGACACCTCGGTAATAGTGTAAGAAGACGTGTGCCTGAAATCAAAAACGTAAGTATTTATCTTGTTTTAACAAGCAAATGGCATAATTTCTTTTCCTAGTATTCATGTCTAAATGCTGAATTATGTAATGTTATATGCGAAATTTTATTTTCCTGTTTGCGTGCTCCATCGGTTAAGTCGAGTTTTCTTAGTGAAATGCTCTTACTAGAGTTATATTTTTTCTCCACTTTGTATTGTAGTCTTGACTTGTTATACGTGTACTGTGTATTGAAGTGGGGTGTCGCCTTGCAGTGAGCGGTTGTCATCTGAGGACAACTATCTCAGTTATACTCATCGTCTATTTTATTCACCCAATTTGATTAATACTAGTACTTCATGTTTTTTTATGCTGACAGCTTATGGGTAACACTTTGCGTTGTTTGCGATACAGGAAGTGCAAGTTTGGTGAGTGGTGTTTTGTCATACATTTTCTAGTAATAGTTGTTTATTTACAATGTAATGTGTGAAGTATACTGGCGCCTTATTGTATTTTAAGTTATAGGTTCTCGATTAAAAATCGACGTCCTTTTAGTATTAAGATCTTTCCTTTTATTCATTTTTGTCTTGTATATAAATTTCCATATCCCACATTTTTTGGCACTTAGAAAAATTGAAAGTGGGTTCTAGAGATAAATCAAAAACTTCCTATTATACTGTTTTTTCTTCATTTTGTTTTGTAATTGGAGGATTTTTATTTAACATATAATATATAAAAGAAAACTACGTTTAAATTTTGTATACTTCTGAGTTTTTGCGCATTGAAGCACCTGCCGATCAATACGTTGCCTCGTCCATAGTCGTGAAGTTCGCGCCTCTTGTAACTCCCGAAGACATAGAAGCGGAATCTGTTGAAAACTCTCCGACCAGTGTGGTATGTTATTGTGTTATTTAATTACAATTTTATATTTGTTTACCAGTTGAGGATTGTTATTCGGCATTTCCATGATGCAGGATATCGATTAAATTCTTCTAGAATGTTGTGTTGGCTAAGAATTTGAGTTTTTGAAATTAAACATGCTTTAGTGTTTTTAAACTCTTATTTAATGTTTTATTCCAGAAAATGTCTACTGAATCAGTAAATTCTAACACAAATTTGGAGTTAACACCAAATACTGGACCATTTATTTCACCGCCAGTACCCATTCAAAGACGTTTCACATCTGTTTCCATAAACACAGTCAATTATGCGCTCCCTGAAGGTTATTCAAGAAGACTTGAGTATCTAGGAGGGGGAGCATATGGGAATGTTGTGTAAGCTATTTTTCTTTATTACTTTACCTACTTTTCTTATTTCATTAGATTTCATTGTCTATATTTTTAAGGAGAACGGAAGTGGAGTGCCGGGATGGAGTAAAAAGGCAAGTAGCTATTAAAAAACTTAAAGAACCCTTTTTGGATACTACACAAGTAAGTTTCTCAAACATTGGTTATTAAGGCTAGATTAAAATTAACGACCATTCTGTAAAATCTTATTCAGGCTCGCAGAATCTATAGGGAAATCAAGCTACTACAACTTATGAGGCATGATAATATCATTCGAGCTATTGATATCTATACACCAGATGTTGTAGAACATAAATTCAAAGATGTGTATGTATCTTGGCTTGTCTTGTTTTTAGAATCACTCGTCTTAGTATTGCTCATAACATTTAGTAATTGTATATTTTTAGATATGTGGTTACCGAATTCGCAGGAAGTAGCTTGTACAAGATTTTGCGCAATCAATTGGAATCTGGGAAAAAGATTATTCAAGCTGAACATGTGGTTTTCATCGTATATCAACTGTTAAGAGCGTTAAAGTATATCCACTCTGCAAATGTAATTATGTTATATTTTATATTCCCATGAATTTATTCTTTTAAGTTAATTTTTTTTTCATGTGTTTTATATTCAGATTATACATCGTGATCTCAAACCAGGAAATCTTGCATTGACTAAGGATTGTGATTTAACTGTTCTGGATTTTGGGTTAGCTCGGTCGCTTGAGCGTAATGATTCATCTCTTACACAATATGTCATGACAAGATGGTACAGGAGCCCAGAAGTCATTTACTGGAACATTGATAGTTATAATACTCAAGGTTGATTATTGTCTAATGTTTTTCTGAGTAATTCTCCTTTATTAGAGTAGTGTATTTTATACTACATATATAACATTTTCAGTCGATATTTGGTCTGTCGGCTGTATTGCTGCTGAGCTTATGCTAGGCAAGCCGCTCTTTCCTGGAGAAGATGGTAATTTTCAGTGTATTTTTAAGATGTTTTCCTCATGCATCTTATAGTGCTTGTTTTTCAGCCAACGCTCAGTACGAAAACATAACTAAACTGTGTGGAAGCCCTGATGAAGAGTTGATGAACAAGGTAAATAAAATTTGTGGGCCTGCTGGGAACACATTTAGCTTATTGGCCACTGTTTCTTTTAGAAACTGTACGCGGCTGACCGAAGATTTTCACGCGTAGCCTGGAACATACTTTGATTGTTGTTCGAAAATCTACTAAATTGTTCCCATTTGTAAGTCTGATAAACGTACAAGATTCAGAGTGCATTAATACGACTATTGGAACACTCTTCTATCACGCTATCTCTACACAGATCGAGGCCAGTAACAGTTCGGCTATGAGGGTGGTGATCGAATCCTACGAGCATCATGAAAGAGTCGAATTCTCTCGACGGTTTGCTGGATGTGACCCAAAATTTATCGATTTCTTGGATAGGATTCTTGTGCTTGATCCCGAACGAAGGTGGGATTTGAATATAAAAGTGTAGATAGCTTTTTTTATCAGTAAAACATTTCCGCAATTGTTTAAGGATGACAGTGGAAGAAGCCTTGGCACATCCATACATGGATGAATATTTCATGCCTGAGGATGAACCCGTTGCCTCTGGACCTTTCCCACTAAATGATGATGCAAATAGAACGGTACAACAGTGGAAAGGTGGATTTTTTAAATTTCAAAAGTTTAATTTTAGATTTTTTAAAAATAAATTTTTTTAAAGGAATTATCTGGCAAGAAATTCAGAACTTTGTTGGAGATAGTCATTCCCCAAAATTTTTCATGGATGACGGAGCGAATAATTAACTACAATAATTTAATCATGGATTTGTTAAGTTGTATGAGTTAAAAATTAAAATTTCTGACTGATTAAGACTGCTATATGTTCATAAGGTAGAAATAAGAGCTTAAGTCATTTTAGTTATTCGTGTTTTACTCGTATATTGTTTCATGGAATAAATACTAATTGTATTAGACCTATATAAGATAATTTTTAACTAACTTTGAATTTATTTAGACATATTGGTCCGTTTTTAAGCATGCTATCTCCGTTAATGTGACAGTTTCCTAAGGATGTTTATGTTCACTAACACAGTTCCATATTTATTGTTAACTGTTATAATGGTATTACATAGTTTTGTATTTGTATCAGGTTATTCGATAACTTGTTTAAAATCTAATATAACAGATAACTACATGAAATATAAAAGTACTTTCGCTCATGATTAACAAATTACCAAAAATAGGTGTAAAATAAACATAATAGGAATCAGGTGAGAGTGTGGGTATGACAGTTGTTCTTGATGTGCCCCGAATTATATTTCAGTCCGATGTACATCTCCTCCGTTGGGTGGAGGATTTATGCAATAGTTTGCATTCTGTACTCCTGCGTCTTCATCTCGTATAGATGAAATCTGCTGGAGTTTTTTTCGCTAATTTCGGTCCTCCACCTCCCGAAAGACCTCCTCCTGATGGGTACCATGAGGTAGTGTTTTTATAATCTATTTAAGTGTAGGTAAGAGTTACAGCTGTTTTTTCAGCACTGTTATAACTATCCAAAACTTAAATAAATTCCCGCCTTTTTGCCTATTTGTAGTGTCAGCCTTGTGGTTTTTGAAAAGTCACATGTTGCGATTTAATGGTAAACAAATCCTCACAAAACTGACGAACATAATGATCCACCAAAAACTGCATATTCGCCACTATATTCTTTACGAGATCCAACAAAGGAAAAAAGTGTTGAAGCATGCGAACCTGTTCGCTCTATTTTTCATGAGGATGTTGTTTTCCACGGCACTTGCAGATATTGGTTTCGACGTTTTAGAGCTGGTTATTTTGATGTCGGTGATCTAAAACGCTCTGGAATGCCACAAACGTCGAACACTGATCCTTTCAAAGCATTGCTGGATTAAAATTCGTCGCAGACACAAGAGGAACTCGTGGAACAGTTGGGAGTTAATTAAGCAACAATTTCGAGGCTATTGCATGAGATGGGAAAAATTTTGAACTCGGAGAGTGGGTACCGCATGAACTCTCCGGAAACAGCGTCGGCCGCCGTTTCAACAGATGCATCTCGTTGCTTGCTAGGCAACGAAGAAAGGACTGCTTGTGGAAAATTGTTACCGGCGACGACAAATGAATCAGGTAAGAGAATCCTAAATGCACTCATTCTTGGGTAGACCGTGGCCAGTCATCACATCAACGTCAAGAGCAAACATCCGTGTCGAAGAAATTCTTTTGTGCATCTGGTGGGATGTGAAGGGCGTGCTGTTTTACGAGGAGAAGGTTGGCCCACTTTGCCAATGACGGCTAGTGATGGCAGCAGTTGATTGATTAAACCGGCTGGATTATCTTGTCTTTTCTAGTTTTAGTGGGCATGGAAGTAGGAAGGTCATTTTGCTGCATGACAACGCTAGGCCGCATGTTGCTTTGAATACTCAACAGATCATTTTGAACTTGGGCACCCTTCAAGAGGGTGTGCGCCAAATAAGGGGGCTGAACCGCGGAAGCCTAATGGTAAATAAGGCCTCGATGCAGAACTGTTTAATTAGACAGCGTTTTCGAGATGTGACCGACGTACGAAAATCGGTCGATGAATTCATTGCCTCCAAGCCGATACTGCTCTTTCGCAAAGGAATCCGAAATTTACCCGAGTCTGCTGTCTTCCAGTATCTTTCGCTCCCTTTTATAAAGTTACTAACTTAACATAAAATATATCATAACCTTATTCGACTTTCAAACACAAAAAACTCTTGCATACACCTAATATATAGTTTAGTGGAAGCATACTAGGGTATAATTCTGTAGAATAAACGAAGCGAAATACACAGGAAACAACCGCATTCAAAATAACCACATGTTTTCCTACAGTAAAATAAGATGTATTTATCAGAAGATGAGTGTGAAAAAAATCACTGCGAATTTTATTCGAGATATCCAAAGAGTTTCTTGTATAGTGCAACATCCACCGAGTTTATGTGTTCTAGTATAATTCTTATCAAATCTCGTAGGTCAAGTGACCTTTGTTCTTCTCTCTGCATTGTGACTACTAGGCTGTTAATGCTCTGGTAGAGCATTTATACATGCCTGAATGTCTCCTGCAGAGTACGACCTTATTAAGTCGCCATATTACATAGCTTAGCGTCGAATTCTGATATTAATATGGAAATGCATGAAAAGGGAGCCTTGCACACGATCTTACTGATTCTTAATTACCCACTCTGATGGTGTAATCCTTCTTGATATGACGGGATTTCTTTGTGCAGTGCCATATTCCGGTTCTTACTACAATCAGCACCTGCTTGTAGCGTTTACCAGTATCTTCAGGAAAGAACTTGTAATTTTGACAATTTATTTCCCTTTATTCGGCGGTATCCTACATAAGTCTCTTTTAGGACCAGAACTACCTGCTAGGAATGGCCTCCTGTCAGAGAAGCTGAGGAGGNTAGCATTTAAAACGAGTACCAAATAATCCCTTCTGGTACCATCTTTTCCATGACCGCCAACTAAATGTCGAACGGAGGCTTGCAACGGAGAAATATCCGTAAAGACAATGCAGATTTACTCGCGGAAATGGTAGCAAAGAATGTACGAATTCCTGATATAAGGACCGAAAAAGGTAAACTATGTCCAAAGACATGACCATCTTCAGAATACAAACGGCATATACTTAGAAATAGACTATTAATGTAAGTTTTATTTAGGACTTTTACCACGTTCTATTGGAATTACGTTTAAAAAAATCACGTGCATTTATTGTTTCGTGCAAATGATTAGAAGCTCTTTATAATCTTATTTTTAACAACTTATATGCCAATTTAAATGAATAAGAAAGAATAGCAACAGTGGAAAGCAGGCTTAGTTTGTTTTGTCTCTACAATTTTCGTTTTATCTTCATATTCTTGTTCCCTAAAAATCATTCCTGCGTCTGGTTACCCTAGCAACGTATGCGTATTTTCTCATAAAACTGCAGGGTTCTCCCACTTTTATAAAATCTACTTCCTTTTTCTAACTACCATCAATATGTTCAAATATCTATATCGAATGTTGATAAATTCCAAATATTTACTTGTCACATCCCTACATTATTAATTTTGAGTAGATATTTTGCAGTTTTCTTACTTGATACGATTTCACTTGTAATGTAACCGTCTTTACTTTCGAAAATGTTCGATGGACAAGTTCGATATTGTAAACAGGGCAGGACAAGGTGCTTACGGAGTTGTGCTCAGGGCAAGAACCAAACAGGTATTTGTCTGCTTCTAAAATCTGATTTGTGAGTATTTTGTCATACACTTTCTGCTCCACCTGGTATTCAAAAATACTCCAAGCATTAGACATACTAAGTGAATTTATGGAAGAATTTTTTATACATTTAAATTATACATGGAACATGCGTGAAAGTTGTAATTGCAAGTAATAGTCGCAGTTTGCATTCTTTTTAAAAATTAAAATCAATTATATAAATGTTAAACAGTTGCTTTAACATAATTTCTCCAATTTTCAAATAGTTTTTCTTGATTTTCTAGGAAACTATTCTGAAATAAATATAGGGGAATCATTGATTTTTAAACATTGAATTTACGCCTAAAACATTTAAAGAAGAACGCTTAGAATTAAGTTAATTGAACTTTTGATTGATCTAATACGTTCGAGATGGGTCTTTCCATCAACAAAATAGATCAGTTAGAAAGATTAATGGCGACTACTAACAGCGGCTTAAGACGAAATTTAAACTATTTTAAGAAACAACTGTTGATTTCTGAAAGGGCATATGCTTTTTAATGGAATGGGAAGAGCAAGATGTTATATAAAACATAAATATCCGAAATAGTTCTGATTGTTCTGGTGGCCATTTTATAGACAGGAAAGACTGTGGCCATCAAGAAAATGAATGTAACCACTAGAGACCGGTTACCAATTTTGAGGGAACTGTGCACACTAAGGAATATGAACCACCCACGAGTAAGACGTATCCCGATTACATGCTTGTTTGGAAAACTTTCTTTTGGCATAAACTGCAACTAAAATTATGAGTATCAATTCCAGATCTTGAGTCTCATTGATGTTTTTTGTTCACGTGACACACTCTCTCTCGTCACTGAGTTTGTGCCCTATCATTTAAATGATGTTATCGTAGATCAGCAGAGACCTAGGGATGAATCATTTATTCGGTATACATATTTAGGCTATTATATTTAACTTAAAACAAAATTTTTTCATAACTTTAGATTCTTCTATAGACAAATACTTGAAGGAGTCGCCTATATGCATTCACTGAACATTATGCACAGAGTAGGAAAATGTTTTATTTAAAATATCGTTTATTGGATCTAAGTAGAAAAGCGACTTGTTAAGTCGCTATATGACAATACAATGTTCCAATTACAGTCTATAGCCATTAAGGATTTGAAGCCAGAGAACATTTTGGTGTCCTGCCATAACGCGGTGAAGATAGCAGACTTTGGACAAGCATGTCTTTACTACCCAAATGACGATAACAGGGAGTATGAGGAAAATGTAAGTAGAAGGGGGAATGTCTCTAGAAATGTGATATCCACTACGAAAAAGTACTTGTTTCTACGAAGTCATTAGAGCTTCGCGTTCAGCCCGAAATAAATGGGGCAAGAAAAGTGAGTGCATTTTAGCACTGATGTGTAGTAAAATTTAGTGTTCAGCTGATGAATGAAAAGACTTTTCAGTCGTCCTAACGTTAAAATCGTTCTTAGAGTTGCTCTGAAATAATTATAAATTGGGTAAATTTAGAAATGACTCAAATTTTGGCTGAGTACTAAATTTCTTCATCACATTTTAGTTGTGTGTAAAATTATTTTCCTTTTTTTTAGTTTCTAAATCATATGTTCACATCTCACATGCTTCTTCTTTTCGTTATCTCGCTTATTTAATTTTTCTTTCACCTCTCCTTCTCTCTCGCTTTTTGTCTCTCTCTCTCTCTCTCTCTCTCTCTATATATATATATATATATATTCTTTTCCATCACATTTTTGAACATTATGCTCCGTTCCTAATTACATTTGTGCTTATGTCATTTTCATGTTCAATGTGTAGTTTAGAAAGACAAGACCAGATGTAGCCCATTATGTTTGATTAATCTGTTAGAAATATTTGTAAATTGAGATTTGCAAAATACGTAAATCTTATATTACCACATGTCACCGTCTTTCGGAAATTTGCCAAATAAATTAGAATGATTGATTCGAACAAGAAAATCAGCAGTTACAGCACAATGATCGATAGGCTTGTCTATGTTTTTATTGGTTAGTTTTTGAAAGAAACTAAAAAAAATAGTGCATTTGCTTCTTAGATCCTTACTTAATTTAGGTTGTACAACAAAAAATATTAGCAAAAGAATAAATTCTTGATTTTTGCCAAATTTGATTTTGTCACATATCTGATGCTGTTTGGGTGGAAGGAAATTTTATAATATAGAATTCTTCTGCCTATTCGTCGTGGATCGTCAAAAATTGAACATCTTATTTATTAATTTGATTATCAGACCATTAAAAAAATTATATATTTGAAAGTTACCAATCATTTTTCAGTGAAATTTAAGAATTTTGCTGACAATCTAGAATAAATCAATATCTTACTAATATATTTTCCGAAAATATAGAGAAATGACTATTAATAATATTTTTAAAATACTGATAATATTCAAAAACAAACAAGATTAAATAGGGAAAATAATCTCTTACAGGTTGCAACTCGGTGGTACCGCGCTCCTGAATTACTTTTTGGATGTCGGTTAGTAAATGTAAATACAAAATAAGATAGACGAATAATTAATTCTATGGCAACCCAGTTATGTCGTACATATATAATTATTATTTAGTCGCTACACTCCTTCTGTTGATGTTTGGGCCATAGGCTGTGTACTGGCAGAATTTTTTATCTGCTCTCCACTGTTTTCGGTAAGTTAAGCACCTATAGTTTATTCTGGTTCCTCCTTCCATACAACCTCTAAATGTATTTGATGGGTTAAGACTGAAACAGCTGAAATATGTAAAAATTACTTTTGATTGAAAGTGATGCTCTCCCTCTATACTCTCAGGGATATTTTTGACTGCCTCACAGACAACCGGAAAGCACGAGAGTAGTCGTTATGGATGATTGATAAATGGCTAAGTTATTCAACAGCACCAACTCGACCGTTAAGAATAGGCAACAGAATTAGTCTAATCTAATGAGGAAGCGTTTGTACAAAATTCAAGTAGCAAAATAAACAACTACTTGAAGATATCGTCGATTTATTTGATATCATCTTTATTCATGCCTAACGGGAGTATACAAATATTTACTTGATTAGATATTTAGGCTAATTAGAGAATTATAGAGAAATTAGCTATATTACTATTGAGCTAAAAAAGATGAAATTACCCTCCCCCGACATATTTTCGTCGTATCAGTTACTTCCCCTAGGAAGACAATTACCTTTCACCCGCTCGATCGATTCCGCCATTATTTACTATTGCTATTATGATGTCAGTTTGGGGGTGAATTTAGAACAATCAGACGCTAATTGTAAGCAAAGCAGCGTCTAAGGCTGAGAATGACCGGGTGGTCTCCGAGAGGTGCGACTAAAAGAGCAGTAATAGAGATTTCAAAATGATTGGAAATGTGGTTAAAAAAAGAGGGAGTATGGTCATAGGTGTTCAAATAATACGTAATAGAACGCTCTACACTGATTAATAAGGGCGTAAAGGAAAGGAATTGCGTCATTAGTGAAGAAATTTTACTTTATTTAATTTACTATACATCAATTTGTGTGAAAATAAAATGATTTTTATCTTTTGATAGAGGTTTGATGTATTAGAAATTCTATCTATTAGCCATATTAGGGCCGGAGTGATATTGAACAAATATCGCGAGTGTTCGCGTTGCTCGGTACGCCTGCAACAACGAATTGGCCGTCATGGAAAGAGATGCCCGATGCTGGGAAACTAGTGTTCGAAGAATCAGCGCCGGTGGAAGACTGGAGGACAGTAAGTGAGTTTAAACTGGCTGCGAAGAAAAACGAGAATAAGAATAAATGCATGAGATGTATCTTCGTAGTTTGTTGAAAAGTTTAATTTAAAACATGTTCGTCTTCATATACGGTGTGTCTATGCATTTATTCATATTTATTATTTATCAAAAATGTTCTTTCTCTACATTAGCTAGTTGAATCAGTCACTGAGAGCACTTGTATTTATCGTGATTTCAAGATGTAGTCGATGAATAACGTTGCACTTTAATATACATTAATCATTAATATGGAACAAAACTCAAATTTTCTTGTAATGTCATTATCTTGTTTTCTATTTGTAATTCTTACTAAACTTAATATAAAAATCAATCAATTGAAAGAGTCCGTTTTAAATTTTACAGTACGAGGTGCATCTCCCCAAGTTTTGGAATTCCTTATGTGCCATCTATGCCTTGAAAGTCGACAACGCTGGACTGCCGACTCTCTTCTGAAACATAACTATATTTCTAATACTTGTTGTGACAACAGAATCGAAAAACTACGCTTTCGACCTACTAAAAGGGAAAGAGATAAAAGTGAGCCAAGAAGACCGATGCCTTTGTTAATGAAGAGACATTTTTATTAGGACTGTTGTTTTTTTAATTATGTCATTTGTTCTTACCCACATGTCTCTTATTTTTTGCCTTTTCTATCTTCTCTTTATTTTCTTTTTTTCTGCCAATGTTTATAAAATTATTTTCATCCATTGGTGCTATTCTATGTTTCACATGTATTTGAGTATAAACCTTTCATTTTTCCCATGCGTTTTCAATTTCATCTATGTCGTATATAAACTAATTTCCAAGAAGAATCCTATCCGACCCAATTAGGGAGCACGTCAAAAATCACACCTTGGTATGACGGAATTATGTTCATAAGAAACTGCTTAAAGTACCTTCTTCTACTGAATTTTTCAAACCATAGTATGGCAATACGTTCTTTTTGGTATAGAAGAGGTATTCTTCATAATTAGCAATATGAGTGAATCGAAATTATATCATAATGTTGTCTTGGAATTACATTAACTTAGCAAGAGTAGTATGGGTCCATAGAGCAATTATATGTGACTAGCAGGTTCATTTAGTTCGCATGTTTCTAACAGAGTCCATATTTTCTAATTAGTACCTCACAGGGCGGAGCTTTCCGAAAGGGCGGAGCGATCGATGCCCAGCGGTGTCGCCATTGACTCTAGCCTAGATAAGCTTTCAAATCAGACCACACCCAATTTCTGGCCTATCCCTACATTTATTACTCAGCTCGATCACACGGAGAGCTACGCAGCGGATCGCGTTACTCATTCTGGCTCACTATGCGGTTATGGCGTGGTTGCGGCCACTAGCCGTATTATTATTTGCTCTCGTCTGGCCTGCAGACACCATCGAGTGCTTCTGCACAGACGAAAACTGCAAGCCATTTGGGACCTGTGATGGTAGCGTTTGCTTGGTTGGTATCCTACGGGAGAACAATCATGTTATTAGAGCGTGTGGAACAAGAGCTGTAGGATGCATAAGGTGAGCTGGATGAATTTTATAAGGTTGAAATATTTTACATGCAATAATTCATGTAATAGTATTTCCAACAAGACATGCGTTCTTCACGTCTATTAATTTGTCATGTATACTTAGTAGAGCACAATGTCAATTCCGAACATTTAACAAAATAGCATAAACTAGTCTTGTATATCAAATTGTGAATTAGAGAAAAGATTCCTTCGAATAGTAATATGATTCACTGGATAAAAACTGACAGGAAAAGATGTACGTGATTAGAAAGCTGTCAATTATTCCCCCGAGATAGTTATATCATCAGTAAACAAACGACAACTCTTTTAATAAAGATAAATTGCTATGATTGTTCTTGTGAAATGAAGGTAGGAACAAAACTTCAATTTTCTGTTGCGAAGCATATACGATTGTTTACATGTCGATTTTCTGCCGGCTGTGTCTCTTTTGATAAAGTAGAAGCTCCCTGCTCGGTTACATATATAATGTAGTTATGTCGATGTTTTTACCATTTTGTTCAAATTTTATCACTGAACGACCAATTTCCCTTTTTGCTCTGCCAATGTTAAGTTTTTCCTATTTTCCCTAAATAGGTTTGCGCTAACATTCTGTTTTATGCAGAGTAGTATAAATGAATTTCGTATACACTTCGCTTAAAAAGTTGTTATTTATAGACAAATAGGTATTTGTTATCAGTGCTACTATCAAAATACCAATCTTTTAGGCTTAATAATACTTAGTTGTTAGAGCGAACAATAACAGAATCAACGTTCTCATCACTCTTTTCATAGTATTAGATGTTTTTTCATAGTCCACACATCCAGACAGAGACACCTGTCACGAACTGCGAGCGGGCACATTTTTTCTGCTTTTCACTTATTCTACACAAGTTTCTCAAAATAGCTTACGAATAAAAAAAGTAAGCATCTGTTAAATTAAATTACTGAAATCTTTTTAAACAATTTGTGCGAAGATCCATAACTCAACATTATTGTCTGAACTACTAGTTCTTTGTTTCCACTTAGATCTCTCCTATAAATTAATAGTATCCATTTCGGTACTACTTTACTACTCACTTTCTATTCTTCTTAACATAAATATACTTAGGCTTAGAAAATTTTCATATATAGTTAGAGAGTGGTCCTTTTAGCTATGTCAGTGTTTATAACAGCTGAAGAAATGAGCATTAGCTCAATATGTAATTTTTGAAATTTTTCTTGTCAATTAAAGGTTCACACGCTACTGGAGGAATGGTTTATGGTGAGTGGTAGAACGCGTTGTGCTGCTTTAAAGTTCAAGAAGCTCGTGTTGTCCCCAGTACTGGGTTTTACCAGCCAAAAATACATGAAAAACTAGTATTCTAAGTAATAGAATCCAATACTGGTGTGAAATATTTCAGAAATCTAAGAAAAACTAGAGGCTTACCAACATAATTATCAACCATTTCAGTGCTTTTAATCAACTTAGATATGCATAATTAGGTTGTTCGCATTCAGGGACGAAGATGAAAAATGGATAGACATGTGCGCTTGCGATCGGCCGTACTGCAATTCATTTACTTATCTCAGATCTCATTCCGGGTCAGTTTAATAGATTTTAAAATATACATTCTGTTGAAGATGTTTTATTTTAGAAGAGAACTAACGATCAAATAGAACGAAACATGTTTAATTTTATTCATGATTTCAGTCAACGAAGAGAAACTAGTGACCCTGAAGATGTGCCACTTGTCTTTCAAAGAGTTGATCGCCCAGATGATGGGATGCCGCCTCCAGAAGTGCCTGTTGCAACGACTAGTTCTCTTCTTACCATTTTGTTAGTGGTAGTACCGCTAACAGTAGGAGCAGCCACTGTTATGGTCAGCTGTTTGAGATCAACGTTATATGTAATTATAAAAATTAAAATAATCTTTAAATATTTATCAAATATTCAGAGCACTGGATGAGTGATCACTTGCAGGTGGTCGCATTTAACTACTACTGTCATCTCTGCTAGCAGTTTTGTTCCATAGATCGAATTTGTGTCGCAAGAGGCCAGATACAATATTCTTCCAATTCCGCTGCTAGTTTATTTGTGAATTGGGTTCCTGTACGGAGCCATATACTGTATCTACGTCCTACCAAATCATCGTCACTTGTCAATATTAGCCTTTCATTAGTTGCGGATATGTTTCCTACAGGAAAGAGTTCAGAAGGAAGACGAATTGGTATGTTTGGGGCTGGAGTGGTGACTCGAAAGCCGCCCCAAGCATTCACAGATAGAATCATTCTCCACTCACGTTCACACTCACCCACCCAACTGAAAGAATATGGTTGGAAATAATAAGTAAATAAATAGGTAAAATTAGAATAAAAGGAAGTTAACCTTTCACTGTTGCAGATAAATTCATGTTGATCTATCCCGTGTGGCCCAACTGTACATCTCCAGTTAAGGACATAGGATGGGTCAGAAGCATAAAGTAACCACTCGCCGTGAAGCTTAAAAAATATTTAAAATGGGATTTGGAGTAATTTTAAAACAAAGTATTACCTGTTCTGCGACCTTCAGAGGGCTTGCCCCTTTACATTTAGGTGGTATTAACTGAGTGCAGGTTGAATTCATAGTCTCAATAGAGTGAAGGCATGGTAAAGTGCCTGTTAGCTGTGCCTCTTAAAACGGTGAGTTGTACATAAATGTTACAGTATTAAAAGGAAACTAGAAAAATTGCAATTAAGAGTGAGTTCTGGACGGAAATTATGCGTTTCGTTTAGCAAAAGGTAATTTAGGAATTATCTTTAAAAAAACATCGGATTGTAGTCCTGCTGGGTGGAGAAGAACTACTTCGCTGAGAGATATACGGACGAGCAGACGGTTTCGAGCTGAGAACTCAATCGATACGGGAGTAAATAAACAACCGGACAGTCTGTAAGTGGCTAATTATCTTTTCTCCTCGCAAAACAAATATTGCTTTTAAATACTTCGATGCAGACAACATCGTAAACATATGTTTATGTTCTAATAGTTTATGTTTATACATGCGTACATTTTCCAACTTTCTGTTTGCTATTCTTTATGGAACTTAGCCCTTTCTTTCCTTTAAAGCGTTTTGAACCACAAATTCGCAAGACATTGTGACAACCATAGTTTTTCCATACATACTTTAGTCGCTGATTGTCAGGGATCCGGCAGTCATCAAAAGGAGACATGGCCAATATAAACGGCTCTTGCCTCAATTGAACTGGACCACATTACTATTACATGAATATTTTAGAATAATTTATTATCGTTTATAGATTCTAACGATAAAATAAGCTTAAGCTAGATTAGGTTGCAGCGATAGAATTTAGTTTAATGGTTTTATAAATTGAAAGCAAATTTATGCAAACTTTCCGATGGAATACGACCCGTTTCGAAAGATTTTACGAACTGGCTATTTTCATGACTTATTCACATGTGCACAACTGCAGCTGACAGCTAAGTAGAATTGACAGTGAGCAAAGGCGGTGAAATCGGGACAAAGAGAGAGAGAAAGATGGAAGAAAGCATAGTAGCGTATTATTATTATTATGGTAACAATACTTTTGTTTACCTCTAGTAGTGGTAGTTATAGGCGTGTTGTATTCATAGGTGGGACTCTATTGAGAATATGAAATCACGCAATGGCGTCCAAGGACAGAAATGAAAGTTATAGCGCGTTGTTGAAGGAAGACTAGAAAATATAAAAAGTATGCCAATACTACTTTATCTATTTCACTTTTTTCTATATTGCCTTAACGTTAACTAACTTTCTTAGTTACCTAATTCTTAGAATTCATTATTGTCCATTGTTTGGTAAGCGATTCTTCGTTATTCATGGTTCACTTAATTTGCATAGTGGACTAGTTGTCATAAGAGCAGTTCAGTAGCGACGGATTAACAAGAGAAATGAAATTTCACAGTTGTTATCTTAATTTTTCCCTTTTGCATATTTTTGACGTTTTCTATCCGTACTTACTCTTCCGTAATTTTCTGGAACTGCATTCCGTCAAATCTAAGAGCGAATGGATTGGCATAGAGCTTAGATGAAGCCATTGCATGATAAGTGAGACGCCCGTAGGTGGCCTAAATCGAGATTGGAAAGTCATTCTAGGAAAAAAGAGGAAGAGAATACTGGCTATAAGAAATATTGGGAAAGCAAAATGTATGTGTAAATAATGTAATAAAATAATCAAGGACTAAACCTACAATAATTTGATCCCTGTTCAGTGTCTCCCACTCAGCAATGGAAGATGCAGCGTCTGTCGTATTACAAACAGGCGGCTTCAAAAGCGAATGGTCGTATACGCACTCGTCTACAATCGCATTTCCTTTTTCATTTTTTCAAATGCGTTAGTCCCATGGATAATCTCTTTATGTACTACAGGACTATATTTGAACATGTTGTACAAATATAATTACTTCCTACAATATCCCTTCATTTGCCCTATTTTAAATTCGTGCCTTCATATTGTGATCTGCATATTCCAATTCAAAGTGCCTTTGCTATAACGTTCAACTTCTATGTAATTTTTAGGCTCAGCTTATGTAAATCGTTTAGATTTATCTCTACTTCTTTTTACAGCATGTTTCTCACACCTCAGCCAACCTTCTAAATTATTAACATTGAAGTAGCACTTTTAAAATAAAAGTAAGACTTGAAAGTTGCATGGAGAAAAACACTAAAATGTTGGATATGGGCTGTGAAAAGGATTCCAGTCTAATGACATAAGATCTGTGAAGGTGTAATGATCTAATCTCATCCGACTATAGAAGGAACAAGCCGTCAAGGCTTCCTGGATTAACTTAATACGGATGTGCGTCGAGTACTAACGAGTCGATCGATCCAGAGTCAAACGTTCCACCAAGGGCCGCTAAATTGAATTCTTTTCATGTCCTTTCAACAAGTGGCCGAAAGTCGCAACAGGATCCTCAGATTGACTCACTTTTGCTCACCTATGATTAAACTATAGTATAATTTTTCGAAATAATGCGAGAAACAGCTGTAAGAGAAGTGGATTTTGTTTATTGGATAAGAGGATATGATTATGTTGGAAAAAAACAATATAAACATTGTTTGGAAAACAAATCTAAACTATTCCACTATAATGAGAATTCTTAATTGCATCCCGTCCATCGGACTAATGTTTCCCAACCGAAACATGATCAAATAAATAATAGTTTACGTTGGAATAATAAAAGTAGCGTTCAAACTCTTTAAGATAAGTGCCAAAGAACAGCTATTCTTTTTTGATAAATGAATCACTGTAGTTGGTCAGTAAGAAAGTATAATATTTTCACTTTTCACATGCTCAAGAGCTGTGAGTAAGCATTCAAATTATTTATCTACGGGTATAAAATGAAATTTGAAATAGAATAATACATACAACCCTAGATTCAATACTTTTGAATTAACTCTGAAAAATATCTTAATATGTGCAGAATTTTTCTCGCTTTTATTTTGTCAAAGAACTAGAAGAGACTGATGATCTGAGCTATTTAAAGGAGGAATATCTACTCATCAACTATGCGTAATAACCAGTGAAGGATGCAAGCCAATGCACCATCAACTACAAATCAAACTTGAACCCCCATTGGAATTTAAAAATAATCTAATGATAAATTTTAGTTAGTCGAAATCCTTGCCATTTTACTTTAAAATAATCAGGGAGATAATATGAAATTAATATATTTAGATTAAAATAGTGGTAATATCGACATACCATGAGCAGCAGTGTGATAGAGCACTTGAGGATCAACGCATACTGATTTGGCAACGGTCTCCAGCACCGTGAGTTCTGCGTGGTCGATGCTCTCGTGACGAGAAATAACGTAGATAGCACGCTCCTCACATTTCCCGTTAGAAGAATGGGCCAAGCAGGAGTAAAGCACCCCAACATGACGGTTAAAGAATAAGAAGCGAAAGATCACTGGAGTAGAAATTGTATGCTTAGTTTTCCATCTGATTAAAAGATGCTAAAGTAAGAAAAATGTCTCTCTATTTCACAAAAACTTTTTCCTATCGTTTCCCATATCCCTTTTCTGTCACTCATAGCTCTATTTTTCATTTCTTAGCTACGTTCGTTGGAGTCTTGTCTGTCAAATTTATCAGACGTAAAAGACATCCAAGGAACGCCTATTTTCACTGACAAAAGAGATGCGTCTATACTATTTCCTTAGCATTGGTTCTCTAAATACTTTCTTTGATAAATAACTAAAGCATTGTTAATCGTAATCTGCTCAGTGAATAGATGCGTGGTAACGCAGAAAATATCTTGTTATACAAATAGTGTTACCTAAAAGTTAAACAAAACAGCTAATTCTTTAAGGTACTGTTAGCCTGAGCAGTATGTTGTACTCCCTTTTTTTACTATTAAAACCCACTAGTCGTCGAATTCTTTGTAGTCGACTCAAAATGAAGTTCGTAATAGAAATCAGTGGCATTCTGGTTTTCCTTCACCGTGAACACCCTAGTATAGCAATCTAGAGGTTCCCCTGGCATCGCTCTACAATTATTGTGATGTAGAAGGGGAAAACTGAACAAATTTCATATATACATAAATGTACATAAAAGTGAGAATATTTTAAAAGATTTTGATGGTATTTTGCATATATGGTAATTACGTGGTGGGTGAAAAAGACCGATTTTAAAACTTTTAAAATGTCTGAGAACTGTTGGGTATCGATTCATTGATCAAAATAATTTACACACTGTTAGATGTTCTCACCGATCTGTGACGTCCTTCCTATTGTCTTCTTCGTAAATTACCGTCCTTTTCCTAGATGTGAAATAAACACATTGATATTTCTATTATTATTTAGAATCATCTATAAACTAAAAGCTATGCATGACAAACACAAATATTACTATTTCCCAAGATAGAAAAATGCCTTTTCCATTTACCACATATGGTAATTAAGTAAAAATAAAAAACCGGATAATGAAGTTATCGAAAAAATTAAAAGAACATTTTAAGTTTTAAGAAGGTTTAGATACTTTTAAAATCGGTCTTTTTTTGCCCAAACATGCACGGCTTTAAAAATAGCTTATGTTTGTGACTCGAGGTTTAAATCATTTTTATATAACAGTCAAGATGGTGCACAACTAATCTGATATTTAACTACTCACGCCGATTGAAAAAGCCGCAACACTGCGGTTGTGTTAGAAACGACGACGATTCGACCGACCATTGCATAAGTGTCCATGGCCATCTCATCGTACCGAGCCATCAGGAACCATGTGCCCGCTCGTTCTAGCTTAAAACTTGGATATTTATATCAGTTATATATATATATCACTAAACAAAGAGAAGTTTGTTCACAACCCTAAACATTTCAAATACATTTGCTTCTTACTACTTTAATGCTTTACTAAAAGTGTAAGTTCAGTGTAATACATGAATTGCTATCATTATTATTATATACATATTTTTACGTATTTTTTCTGTGGTCTTAGATTGGCAGTTGTTTCCGCATTTTCCTATGTACCTCCATCCATCACTGTCCTACGTGTTATCTGTCATATTTACAACCGACTGAGAAAAGACGACACCGAATTCCCCAAACGAACAATTAACCATTCATTCATTTTATAAGGAATGTGGTTTTCTAAAGATGTTTCTACATATAGCATACGTAAATTATTGTACACCATCTAAGTATCAGAAATATATTAATTACTGGTAACTTACAGAATGTAGTTCTGCCTTTACTCCTTGAACCTCACTAAACAAGCATTTCGGTTCCTGAACATGTGTGAGAATGTGAAGGACGTCGTAGTGGGAAAGAGTAACTAAGTCGCGACGGAGACGTGTAGATGCTGACATCTCACTCCCACATTGTGCTAAAGGATCATTACCAATAATATTTTAAAATTAGTTAAAGAGCTAACAAATTAGTGCCAGATAAAAGCTATTCTCACAGTGCAAATCAAACCATCGCAGATTATCCTTTTCGATGCATACCTTCTCAAGGTACGGAAGTACCATGGAAAGATCATCATGAGAAAAATGACGAGACCTAAGAATATAGAAGCAGGAGATAGAAAAAAGTATGCGTTCATGAATATTCTGCCTAATAATAATCTATAAATATACATGTATATATGAAATGTGAGCAAATAAATAAATGTACTTTTAACCTGATCATGAAGTTGACATCATGTTGCATGCATGTGCCATTTTCAGTTCTTCGGTAGCACCAATAAAGGGCTGCTCGTTGGTTGTCCAGATACAATACTTGATATTTAACTACAAAAATATATATTATCTATTTTTTCTTTTCAAATAAAAGTATTGGTGAGAAAATGGCAATTTTTTCCGGACATCGGTCTAAAAAGTGTACTATTTTATGTATATCACACCATGTTTTAAAGAGACTAAGTTGAATACAACAAAATTACAACTTTTGACAAGTTCCTGAAGTTTCCGAAAGTCTAAAGTTTCCAGCAATAAAATTTATTAAATGCTATTTTACAGGTAGGACTTACTCCAACTTATCCTACCTATAAATTTTCAGCTGCTGCATTCACTGCTAGGAAATGTTCTAGAAACATCGTATCCATTACTCTATTTAACAAATAATTTATGACAATAGTCTAATTGGGATCTAATGAATTTTAACTTCCCGGTGAGAATTTCAACTACACTTTCCATTAGAGTAAGTAGTGATGACAAGCTCAGATCTAAACTTTCAGTTGGATCTATGTCTAAAATTGAACATCCGGTCATGGATCCATCTCTATTCCTAATGAGCCGATAGGACATATGCTTCCATTTCATGAATGGCAGTTATAGCGTACATAACTGGACGAATCCAATAGAATTTGACTTGTTTCTTTTAAGTTCTAAAGTAGGGAATTCCTCTTATTATAAAAGGGTACAATAAATCATGAAATGTATTATAGAACACTATTCAATAGATCTAGGCAAATGTCAGTCAGATCCAGAACACTTAGCTTGAAAGAACAAGACTGCGTTAAGTACTGAAGTATTCCAGTAGTAAATTTATGGATGAAGCTTGCAAAATCATGCAAGAATTAACTATGCTGATGTTAAGTTGTTTTTTTAATAATTTAGGCGATTTGAACCTATTTCAAATTAATGGCGTAGAAATCCTCTAAAAAATTATTCTATTCCCAGGATTTTAAGATTACTGTAGCTCTTCTTGGTTCCTTCCAAATTGTTCTTATAGTTAATGCTAATTAACTCTAGGCAAGACTATAAATTTGTGATATTCTAGGTTTATATTCAAGTGGACAACTTGAATGTTTCGCATCCAATATGATTGGCACTTACAAGATAAAAGTAGAAAACCACTAAGCGTAGCCATAAATGTGAAAAATTAGAATCTATTGAAAATTTTTAGAATTAAATCCATTCCAAATATCGAGAAAAGGAAGTGCTAGTGACAAGGAGAATTATGTAATTTCTTTCCATGTGTTTTTAGTCCATCTTTCGATAATAATATTTTTTCGCCTTTTAAATATCTATTTCACCCACATGACATAGTGTTCCTGTAATTTGGAACAAGTGTGTACTCGTATTCGATAGTCATATCGAGAGTGGCATTGTCCAGGAGGATCGCCCTTCCATTTCCGGGTCCTACGCATTCACTATCCGCTTCTTTTTGTGCGAAATAACGAAGCTCCAGTACAGATGGGCTGTTTAACATAAGTAGCTATTCTCAAAAGTTACGATTTATTTAGCCAAAATAAGCTTTTTTGGCCACTGATAAATTCTCTAAATATACAGGATGCGCCAAAAGTTCTGATACGAGTTGCGTAATTTCGTGATAAAAACGGTATTCGACATGAAAATTTATCTGGACATACATAAGACACCAAAAAACCGACTAAGCCATTAGATGTCCAGAGTTTCCTCCCTTCTCTGCCTGAGCTAGTATTAATAGA
>JAJAVP010000012.1:0-18846 GCA_020740425.3 Heterorhabditis indica | reverse complement strand
CACACATTCATTAGCATAGCCAGTTGCTACATCATTTATGCTAATTTAACAACACTGGCATTTTCTATCAGAACTTTTAGTGCACCCAGTATATGTATATAGTATAATAAGCATAACTAAAACCTGAACCATACTTTGTCTCGTTGGGAAAGAGATTGATAACAGCAGACTGTAGAAATATTTTTGAATCTGCATTAAGATCAGCTGCAATATACCTAAATGTTTTGTTCATAGAACTTTCCATATTACAGACGGTTAAGACTAAAATTAAGTATGTGATTAAGGAGTAATAAAATTGTTTTGATTGAAGAGTTGCAAGCCTACCAAACACCTTGCAGCATGGCTGTATTTAAAGGACTCCATCCTTTTTGTGGTCCACACGTCTCCGTAACATCAGATGTTAGTGGTGGACTGATACATTCATCTTAAATGAAACTGTTTTTTTTATTAATTATCTATATTTTCATTGTCATAATTTTACTGGTTTATTAAATACACAAATAATTGGTGATTTAGAATACTGAATATAATTCGACAAAATTTTTTTCGTTCTTACGGAATGTGTTGAGAAAAATTAGATCTGTAGGGTCTACACATACAGCCTGTAGCTGCCGATATATCTCATTTATAGTAGGTTGATCCATGTGATCTTCATCCGACCATACATAAATTCTGAATCAAACATGATAATAATATAGCCTATAAAATAAATAGAAGGAAAAAGAAATAAGAAAAGAAATAAAGGGCGAGGAAGAAGTAGGGGTAGAAGATGTGTTATCGACTAAGTAAGATAGAGATTATGTGTACTAAGTACCTGAATGAACTACACGCAGCATGTTCATCAACCATCAAGCAATGCATTGATATATACTCGTCTCCATTTTCCCAAATTACTGTTCCTGACCCTAAAACATCTAGTTCATAACTTAACAACGGCAGAGTTTTTTTCAATATTTTCTTATTAACTCACAGTCAATTTCTGTTTCAGTTCCATCCAGTCGCGTATAGTTTGAGCTAATCTTTAGACTAGAAATATCTGTGAATGACTGTGAGAGTTGCGTTTTAAAACACATATTTTGTCTGGAAGGGAATATAATAAATAAGCCTATATAAAATAATAAAATCAACATTATAAGAAGGATTACCTAATCCATTCGCAAACAGCGTGTTCTTTTGTTAGGTATAAACAGCTGATATGTGCGATTTGCTCATCTGCAAGCGCAGGATCTATGTATGCCGTGACGGTCAAAATTCGTGGTTCATCCTAAATGGATTTTTATTTTTACTGTATGCTTATTACATAAGACTTACAAAAAAGTGTGATATGTTATTCTTCGGTGGATGAAAGTTCTCGACACGGCATTCGACATCCACAAATTCATTGTTCTCGTCAATAACTGCATGTACTAACTTCTGATCCTCGTCGACAATTTCGTCCCCACAAGCCGCTGGAAGAATAATTTTATCTAAATAAACTAATAATAATTACATAACAACAAACTGTATGTGTCGAGAGTTTTGAACTGGAGAATGTCTATGCAAGCATCGTCCTCTATCAACTTTGCCGATTTGAACAACTAGAAACAAAATATCTTAAAAAGCCATAAGCTTATTCTTGTACAAAGTTTCCATATATAAAAGTATATTAATGAGAGTTGTAGATAACAAACTTATAAGAAAATTTAAGTGAAAGATCAACTAGAAAGTTACTTGAAGAGTTTGTGGATGGCGAGAATTGCTCATTACCATAACAAGCTCTTCATTTGGAACGCACAGACCTATAATAATTAAACATACAGGTCAAAAAATAGTTTCTGTAAAATCAACAATTTGGGTAGCTTCAACATGTCACTGACCGTAACCTTCTGTCTTAGAACAGCCATAAACTACAAGATTCATTTCTTCATTTTGTTCTCCACTGTA
This sequence comes from Heterorhabditis indica, assembly GCA_020740425.3. Classification (NCBI taxonomy): domain Eukaryota; kingdom Metazoa; phylum Nematoda; class Chromadorea; order Rhabditida; family Heterorhabditidae; genus Heterorhabditis; species Heterorhabditis indica. The sequence continues at coordinate 16,923 of JAJAVP010000012.1, read as the reverse complement.
ATCGTGGTAAATGGCACGAAGATCCACTGAATGGTGTTCTCATAACTTACAACTTGAATGTTGTTCATTCTTCATTTATTACCTCTTTATTACATCAACTAAGTTCTACGTTTTGTAGTTACTTTACTTTAATTTATTAGATCCTGAATCAATGGGTTTTTCTAACATTATGAAGCATTGTCTCAGGCTTGAATAGCAAAACGGCAAATAATCTTCATGATATTTACTCGAAAATAATTGACCAGTCGCCGTCCTAACTTCCATGAGATAACTATCTTCTTTTTTAGTCCAGACTCCCGAGAGTGAAGGCATACAAGTTCCGTTTCTAAACAGTCGATGAATGAAAAAATAATTAATTTACCACAAATCACAAACAAACCAAACATTGGCCATATTCACCAAAATAATGTTGAAAGCAAAGACAGTATAATAGTGCTTACATGGAATGGTACTCCGTCATATTCAGGCTCTCACCATCAACTTGCAATTTGATGAGAGAGGACTTCACAGAACTTGGAAGAAAACTATGTGATGATGGCGCCTTATGAGCAATTACGAACCATGATCCATTATACTGAATAAAGGGAAATCATCAATAACATTTATATCTTAAAAACAAAAATGTAGAGCTAACTAACAAGAAATATAATTTCAACAAATAGCAAACCAAAATTGTTGAAGCGTTACTCACTTGCAATGCTTCTAGAGTAGGGTATGATAATTTTACTTGGCAGTTAGATGTGGTAATAGTGGGAATAAAAGAAACCGTAATAAGTATGGAAATAATGCATAGCATTTGATAGTCACGCTTAGATTTTGGAAAGTACTTGCAGAAAAGGATAATTTTTGCGGCTATGCACTCAGAAAGTCCTGTGTTAGCCATGGATCAAATGATGCTCACTGCGCCAACAAATCGATTGAAAATAACATGTGCTTGACATAATTAATTACAGTGTAAACTGGATCTGGATATTCAGGTTTATCTCAGTATGCAAATTATATTCTAGCTGAATTTTGTTATATGGTTAGTCACGTCAGTTTACAGTTAGTATTTAAAAAATTTTAAGTCTCCTTCATCTGACCCTTTAGGCGTAGTTTTAAGACAATGCACAATAACTCATTTTCTTCGATCCGGATCCCAACTAGTAAGACAAAATTATGTTTGTGCTTAAGTATTCATGAACAGTACTGAGTGCGTGACGGATTTTGCATATTGAAACTTGTTTCCAGCCACACAAAAACTGTATGCCTTTGGTGTTCTAAAGGTAGCCATGTCTTTTTACATAGTCTATCTCCCTCGGTACGTATATCTCTGCATAAAAACTTTAATGTAAAAGCCGCCTTGAGAAGTCCCTGGCACCTGCCTCAGTAGGAGATTGCCATTAGATGGTGAAAATTTTACGACAGCGTCCAAATGTGCAGTGGGTTTCAGGAATTCGTACATTCTTTGCTACCATTTCCGCGAGTAAATCTGCATTGTCTTTACGGATATTTCTTCGTTGCAAGCCTCCGTTCGACATTTAGTTGGCGGTCATGGAAAAGATGGTACCAGAAGGGATTATTTGGTACTCGTTTTAAATGCTANCCTCCTCAGCTTCTCTGACAGGAGGCCATTCCTAGCAGGTAGTTCTGGTCCTAAAAGAGACTTATGTAGGATACCGCCGAATAAAGGAGATATTAACACTCTGTCGGTATGAGCGAATTCAATGTACGAATATCTCTGAATGCGTTTGGAAGACTTCTGATGAGCTCTAGAACTCTACAGATGGTATCTTTACTGCACAAAGATGTTTACTACACCTTCTGACGGTATTCTTCTAACTTTTCTCATTTTTAAACGTAAATGTCATAATATTTGAAATCAAAGTACAATCATATTGTAAAAGGACAATACATGGTTGACCCTCCTTCGAATGCTGTTGTGTAACAGAACGCAACATGAGACAAGTGAGTGAGACGTTTTAAATTGTCAGAATTGAGTATGTCATAAATTCCATTTTTAATAAACAAAAATAAGAATAACCACACAGAATTGAGTTAATACTGTCAATACAAATTATATTTACTTAATTATTTTGCGTTAAATTCATTTTTTCTTTTGTTGGTTCATTTGTATAGTTATTGTTATTATTTAATTAATGAGTTTATAATAATACAGAAAAGTACTACGTCTTTCACAGTACATCAAATAACAAAAGAGAATAAAGTTCAAGAGGATGGACCAAACTGAAAAGAAAAGAGACACTCGATTTTTTCCTTGCAAGGAAGTAGGAATTAATTTCAGAAATGTGACTGAATATTTTAGATAGATTTGTGATGTTTTCAGAATAGACACCAGTACACCGTCAGACTCGTCTCTAGATCCTGCTATAAATTTAAATATACATTTTTTAAATTTTTTTAAAAAGTGAATAAGATAGAGGAGAAGGAAAGAGACCAAGATTATTTGCGTTAGTGAAAGTAATAGAGAAACAGCTCGAGACTAAACCAACGAATGACTCAAAAATTCCAGTGTTTTAAGAGCTGCAACAACACAGTCTCTCACTGATCTAGGCTACACAAGGACCAGCTAAAATTTATTTATGCATTTTACCAGAACAGAGAGGAGACCATAAATGGAACATAAATTCTATCGAACATTAATACATTTTGCAAAGTGAGCAGAATTGTTAATTTCTAATTTTAAAAAGTAATACTGCTATTCGTTTCACAAAAACATTGTGATTATACACACAAAAAAACTAAAAACATACTCTCTGATAAAATTTTCGGAAACTAGATAAGAGTTGGACTTTACGGACTTCCATACTAAGCATGCACGTGTATGGAAACATTACTAAAGATAAAGAATATTTAAGGCACTGAAACACGCAAACTGATCAGAAGTAAACTATTTTCCTGTGCATGGTACTAAAAGTTATTTTACGCCTATTTCAAGCGGTCTAATATAGCATACAGTAGTCGAAAGTATGTGAACGATCAGATTTTTTGATGAGAGTCCGATATGTCCTACTTAGGTTAATTTTAAAATTATACGTTATAATCAATGTTGTCCACAGTTTCAGACTTTAAACTATATTTTGAGCAGAATTTTTCTTTTTCTCCTTTTTCGGCATCCACAAGTTTGTGGGCGATTTGTTCTCTTGACTTTTATATGTTATTTTGAGCATTATTCTTTATTTGAACTCAAGAAAAGGGAAAAAAGAAAAATTCTGCTCAAAATGTAGTTTAAAGTCTGAAACTGTGGACAACATTGATTATAACGTATAATTTTAAAATTAACCTAAGTAGGACATATCGGACTCTCATCAAAAAATCTGATCGTTCACATACTTTCGAGTGCTACTCTATCTCTACTTTGCTCTCAGATTTAATAAAATTTTAGATGAAGGTATTAAAATAGAATTATTATTTATTATGAAAGAAATAAGAATAAGATAGGATAGTTAGCGGCTATTCACTTTCCAGTCACAGCAATCTCGATATCCCTAAGAATGCGAAGAACTATCTCTTCTCTATAAGGTGGAGCAGCCACTTGAACACCCACTGGGAAACCAATCGTACCCTAAAGTATACAGAAATAATTATACCCTAGCAAATATCATGCGAGTTTCAAAATTTCACCTTAGAGGTATTTTTGGCCAATCGATACCAAGCATCAGTCTCGGGATATTCATTTACCATTTGATCCTCATCCTTTTTTGTGACCTTTGTGACATTCACGACTCCTAGTATAAGTAATTAGTATTACAAATTAATTACATTTTAGAATTAATAAGAAAGGAAGTTACCTGCACCGAAATCGAGAAGATTAAAAATCGCTGTGTAGCAACAAGCTGCAAATAATTTGCAAGGCACACTATGATAGGGTGCTGCCATGACCTACAAAGATGAGAAAAATCATTATTACCTAAGAGAACGAATAGAAATTTTGTTTCGGGTCTAATTATACTTAGAGAATACTCACTTGAGGTGGACAGAGAAGGGCATCGAGTTTGTTTTTCATCATTAGTTCAACAAAATTGTTGCGATATGCTTCAATATCAGCATAGGTTTCACGAAGTTCTAGATAAGAAGTTGTTATTTAAATAAATTAAAGTATTCAGAGCTGGAATAAAGTATAAGGCAAAATACCTCCAGTGTTAAGTGCCATTGCCTTCATCATATTGCTTAACCGAGGGAAGACGAGGGAAGCTGGATAAGAGAATAGACGTTGCAACCATATAGGAACAAGATAGATCAAAACTTGACTGTATAAAGTCGGATCAATGATATCCTGCAGATAAAAAAAATGTTTTTTTCATAGAAAGATCTTAAACTTTAGTAATTAATATCGCAGATATGACATAAATCGCATATACATTCATAAGTTTGCTTAAAATGAATCGTCCTCCATCTACGCATACAGCTCGGACGAACATTCGCATAAGAAGAGGGACATTTGGTGGATGAAATGGTACCAAGGTATGTCCAGCACGTTCTAAGTGCTCCTTTGCTTCTAGAACAGCTCGCTGGAAAATGTATTCATTCATTTTCACCTTATTCAATGTGAACCTGTGGATAAAACTTACCTGGATTGCAGGAGTAGGAGTAAACCATCCATCATCTATGTAGTATCCAATTGTGTACTTCTTATCCTCTTTATACAGATTTTCATTCCATATTACAGGTGGGACATAGGGATCTTGCTCTGATGGCCAGTTATCTCGCCAAACCTAATAAACTATCAGTTTTAAAGTCAATCTTCAACAGAAAGATGGGAGTGTGTATTTTTTATAGCACAAAATTGATTCATCATAATCAATATAGTAGAAGAAAACCTCTCGTAAAAAATCGACTGTGGTTTTAATATCCTTAGTCATAGGACCATCATTTGAGTTAATCAGAGGACGACCAGGCACTGAACCGCATACACCACGATGAGAGAAACGAAGATGTGAAGGCTTAAAATTACCTATCTCTCTTAGTTAACTTTACCTACTATTAATTAGCGTTTATAACACTGGTTTTTCTATATATAACTTCATTATACCTTAATTCCAGCCATTCCAGTGAAGTGGCACGGGATGCGAATCGAACCACCAACATCACCACCAATTCCTATCAATAGTTAAACCACACTTAAACAAAAGACAACCAAGTCATTCTTTTCCAGTGTTATTTCTTCCTGATGCTATAATATAATACTTGAACATTGGACTTTCTAACTAACCAAGAATAGATCCGTCTGATGCTAAAATCGCGGCTTCTCCACCTGACGATCCTCCACATGTCCTACTTTTATCCATTGGATGACTTGTAGTTCCTATTAAAAATTCCTTAGAAAAAAGTTTCAAGTGTCTCAAATAAATTATCTAATAAAGTGAAACAAAAATTAGGTTTATTATAGTCAATTTTAATACCACTAATTCAAAAGAACACTCTACCATAGACGGGGTTGCAACAGTTGTAGGCAAGTAAAGACTGTGGGACATTTGTTTGTACATAAGGAATGCATCCTGGAAATAGCCAATAATAACTCAAATAAATAACTGAAAATGTTATCCCTTTTACTAACCAAGATTTTTCAACTGTGTTACAAGCACAGAGTCACATTTTGTGGGATTATTGAGATCTTGTGCGAAACCTCGAGTCTGGTCATATCCCTCAAGCTAGAAGAAAAGATTAAATTTTAAAGAATACCTAAAGAATGATTTAAAAAATAATAGAAAAGTGACGAACCGGTACGCATTCCTTAAGGCTAACGGGTATACCAAAAAAAGTTGGCTTCACAAAATTTGGGTCTTTTGCCTTTTCATCCCAAGCGATTGCCCAGTCTTCTGCTTCCTTTAATATAAAGAGAAAGGTAACTATGTTGTTCTTGATCAAGTATCGAAAGGAAAAAATCTTTGTGAGGACTTTTCTTCGTTAGCATGTACAAGGAAATGCCAAAACGTAATAGTCGTTAATGAGAACAAATTGGAATTGCACCTTAATGAACATAACAGCACAATTGGTATTTTCGTGTGCTCGAACTCCCTTCCAAAAATAAGTGCGCAAAACATCAAGACATGATACCGAGCCTTGTTGAAGATTGTCTGCAAGAAATAAGCTTAAGTAATAAATAATAATGTTAAAATAACGATGAACATACCATATATATCACAGGCAAAGAAAAGAAAACGATCTTTCTAAAAAGCTGATGGTGAGAGTATGCATCGAGAAAAGTTCTAATATATCCATACATTTTGGTGAGTGTGAAAGATTAACTTCACATGCCAAACAAATGTTCTCAAAGACTGTCTTCTTCGCGACGGTAGATGATTGTACCTATCAAGGTTAATTTCTAAGCAAGGTTCTACCTTGTATTATACAGAGAAAAAACTGTGCAATACCTCTAAAAAGAAGCGCCTAGATACTTAATACAAAGTCAGTGCCTTTCAGATTTATCTTTCTTGTGATTAAAAATTATGTGTGGGACTGAAAGATTCATTTCGCTAGAAGATGGATATGTACAACGACAACAATCGATTATGATTTTCACGTGTAACGTATGCTAATGAGGTTGATACAATCGGAAAGCTAGATTTTCAAGCTTTTTTAAATACTTTTTGAGTGATGTTCTTGTTGAATTTGAAGAAAGTTATAAAACCTTTAAAACCGCTTTCTTTTCTTTGTCAATGCTATAGAACAATAATCTTTACCCCTTAATTCCTGGAAGTTCCATATCGCAATCTTATTCCTAACTTCTGGGTCTAGTTGAGAAGCTGAATATTGGGCTAATTTTGCACTATCTTCTCTCTCACGTCGTCGTCTGTCTATCAGTGCGATCAGTTCGCTACGACGCTAAAAACATGATCGACTCACTGTAGCAAAACTAAAGGGCAAACAGAAACTAAACTTGAATCTGTAATTTAGTCTTAAGAGGTGACTCATTTTATTGATACGATATTAGGACATCTTATACTTCCAGCTACTGGAAGTTAGGAAAGTAGCAGAATAGGCTTATGATTTATCTGCTTAAGTCTATTAAGTCGAAATAGATAATAAAACTATTCCGGTTCATAACTACAACATTAATAGACTGCTGGTAATAAATACGAGATGTCTGTTTAAGCAACAATGCAGTTTAGGTGTCTCCACAGTCAGTTTCTCAGAGGCTCGTTTAATGTGTATTTTCTTTCGATAAATATTCACATGAAATGTACTGTGTAACTACAGATGTCAGACCTAGTAAGACTGCATTATCATTAGAACAACAAGTTTTCATTACAGCTAGCCCAAAAAACAGAATCACCGGGACCAGTTTAATGATAAGACGCATTAATATAGAAACAGTAAAAAACAAACCGCGATTATTAAAAGCACTTCTACTAACTATATTAACATGATTTAGCCCGAACAAACACCAAAATATGGGCGCTGAATTTTTCAACGTTATGGAACTGTAGAAATGTACCTAAAAGGTTATTTAGTAATATTAATAGAATAATTGTCAAAAGTACCTGTTGCCGGGATGTCCATACGTAATATGTGTAGACAACTGCGGTTATTAGAACAAAGGTGATGAACAACATTTCCTAGAAAGAACTATTCAGTAAGAGAAAAGACGAAAAACGAAGAATCTTCTGTATGCACTGGTTTGTTAGAGTTTGTGCTGTAATGACATACGTTCTAAGTGGATAAATATTGTGGAATCTCGGAATGAATGTTTCAAAAGGTTCAAAAAGAAACTGGACATGATTCACAGTGCTTTTGTTCTTTTGCTGTTGCAAAACGGTCATCGCCTAAAATATTTTATGAAATAAGCGTATTTTAGCTGTGTGAGTAATGTAGTCTAGCATTAAAAAAAGAATTAGCTAAACTTCCAACCAATGCTAATCGGCAAATCAAATTCTATTTTAATATAGAAAAATATAAATGAAAGTGATTTAGTAGATTACATATTATCTATAATTTTTCCAACTCCGAATAATTCGAAATAGCTTAAAGGAAACTACATGACAACCAAAAATATCGGTATAAATTTGAACCATGAATGAAGAGTCCAATTTTCGGAACCTTGAAGGTCAACCGAGAATTGCACTGAAATGACGTTAATCTATCCCGGAGAATAAGAAAAGAGGGCGTGGAAATGCAAACTACAAAATGGTCAACTGATAATAATTGTTGACTTTAATTCAAGATATGAACACCAAAAAAACCCATAAAAGATGCATTATTATACTATTAAGAAGTCCAAAAAGTCAGTTATCAGTAATATTTAATGGCTTTAATGCTCTCATTTGCTAATTTTGGAAATAAAACAGTAAGATGTCAATATATATTCATTTATTTATTTGCTTAACCAGTGTGTAAATGACCTAAATAATCTTCCCGAGGTTAAATTGAGTTTCAACTACAAATACCAAAACCTCTTCCTGTAACGCAACAAATTAAATGATATTTAATTTATTAAGCTATCAATTGTTGGCAATCGCTGCAGGGACAACATTTGAATTCTAATTATTATATTATAGCATACATATTTACTATAGACTAATAAAATGCAGCCCATTATTAGAAAAAGCGATTGAAATTCAACTGAGAATATTGAGTCTAGCAGTTGTGACATATCCCAATCTTTTTTATAAACTAATAAAAAGGCGAATGCTGTTGCGTGCAGCACAGTACACCATGAGCAAACATGAATGGAAACGACAAGTAGAATGTTCAACAGTGATTCACAATTACACTCAAAAAAATCTGGAAATATAGATAGTTTAGAAAATAAAACTGAGTCAGCATCATATTGCTGATAGACTAAATAATGTTCTTTTATCCCTATAATTCATAGGATATACATTTGTCACTTAAAAAATCATTGTCAGTTGACCTTCCACCAAGTAAATAGCACTCTCTCAACACTAGATGAGACATCGAGAGAACGATAAGACATTGCTTATACAACTCGCATTGTTTTCGGTCTAGTTCAGCGTAAAACCATTGACATATATTTATTGCAAAATATTGGAAACAACTTAGATCTCGAAAATATATAAAACAATACTAAGCAATAGAAAAACAATATGTACAAATACAAAAGGAAGACAAGTCACGGTCATTTGAATTTACCATTACATTTAAACAGCACGATAGAATACCGCCGAAATGAGATTAGCGATTAGTTGTAAGTATTCAGTTATTCACAAAAACAATTTAGAAGTACAACTTCACCGTACATAATTAATTTGAAAATTCTGAACCTAAAACTGGTAGCGTATAAAAGTGACTGATAAATGGTACAGGGCAATTGTTTCTGTTAGCTTAAACATAAGCATAGTATTAAAAGTAAAATATTAAGTAGTTATATCTAACAATACTATAGCATAATACCACAGTTCGACTATTTAATACGATTACAAAACGACACCTGTAGTACTATGCTATGAGCTGAATATGATAAAATACTAAACAATGGTTGAATTACAAATAACAACAACAACAATTATTAGAACCAAAATAGAAATTTTCCCCTTTAAAGTGGATTTCCAAATCTCCTTGAATCTCGTCTTGAAAGCCTAGATATAATTATTCAGCTATTTGTAGGGTCGATTAATTCTGTCAACATTAAAATATATTCGATGTGCTTATATTTTGGCGCTCGTTTAAAATAAAGATCCAACGATGATTGCATGACTAAGAGGTTAGAACGATAAGAATTAATATGGCGGTAAATTGGCAGGAATCAATCAGAATACACAATGTAAACTACAAAATCTAGCTATAAACATATACAAGAACGGGCAGAAAGTACTAATTACTAGGCCAGATGTGCGTTTCACGTATAGCTTCGTACTGATATACACAGAAACGTAACTAAAAACAATGTCCATGTGGAAGCCTAAACAAAATGAATAATTGTAAATGTTATTCCGCAGATATAAGAGCAAAAAATATTTGATTTCTAGTAGTAGTCGAAATAACACCTCCAATAACTACATATGAATCGTTGCTTGGTAACAATTATTAACATGACGGCAAACTCCAATCTGTTACAATAACTATTATTCGTCGTCCATCTTATTTACTTCTTCCTCGTGTTTTTGTCGTTGCTCCTAGAAAAACATTAAAAGTTTGGAATTGTAGAAACATTCATTTTTCTATATTTCTAAAAAGGGATGTTAAATCTTCATGGTAATATCACTAACAGCGAAGTCTTCAATTTCAACCCAAATTAATCTCCTCCATTCCTCAATCCGGTCAGTCTCTACACCATCATCCAGATCAACAACATCAGACACAGGTTCGTCAGTTTCATCATGGTACGCAGCTAGATATGGGTGTTTCATAGCTTCAGATGCCGTTGGTCTATAAATTATAATTTCTTGAGAAAACAAGATTGTTGAAAGAAGAGGCTAATTACCTATAATCTGGATCTAATTGAAGCATCTTTTCTAGGAGATCAATAGCTGTAGGAGTTGCACCAGGAAATAATTTCTTAAAATCCTTTCGAGGCATAAATGAGAGGTTCCTAAAAATTAGTAGTCGCCAAAGATAACCTATAAACGAAGTTATTATACAAGTGTGGTTAGAACAATAAAACAAACCTGATATAATTCCTAGCTTCTTCTGACTGTATTTTTGCAAGAAACTCTTCATTAGGTGTTCCAACAACACTCATAATACGAGTAAGCTGATCAATATCTAAGTTAAAAGAATACTAATAATATACAGTTTCAGTAGAACATAAATATCAAACTCACGATCAGCGCCTGGAAACAGTGTTTTTCCCGTAATTAATTCAGCCAAAATACAGCCAACAGACCAGATATCAACTTAAAATAGCTACATGAAAATAAAAGTTCTCTAACAACTTATACCTTTTCAAGAACTTGTGATATAAAAGTATCTAAAACTAACCTGTCTGTGTATAATGCATCCAATTAAGCATAATTTCAGGAGCTCGGTACCAACGAGTGGCAACATAGCCTGTCATTTCACTATCCGTTTGACGGGCCAAACCGAAATCAAGAATCTAAAAATCGATATTTTAGATAGTAAAAATGGAGAAAATTTGATTAATAATAGCAAAAGAAATTAAAATGGTTAAAAAGCAAATTAATAATGGTCAAAATCACTTTCAACTCGCAGTCTTCGTTAACAGCAATATTAGAAGGCTTCAAATCACGATGAATTATTCCGGCCGAATGGATGTACTAAATAATAGGAGCTATATAAATACTTAGATATGTACATTAGCTAGTAAAAGTATAATTAAAATGAGCCATAACAAACTTTAAGCCCTCTAAGTATTTGGTATACGAGGAACTGAATGTGATCGTCATTTAAGCGCTGAATCTTTAAAATATTCGAGAGATCAGCACCCATTAACATAGATACGAAGTAACTAAAACAGAAAATTGCTAAACAGTGTAATTTTAATAACACAATCATGAATTTGGCAAATGTATACGTTATAAGACTAAAACCCTAACAAAATAATTAAAATAAACAACTGACACATCTGTCAATTCTTCCGGGCTTGTATCCGGAGTGAATACATCTAACATGTCAATGACGTTCTCGTGTTCCATACTACGCAATAAACGTAGTTCCCTAAATGTGGGAATCATAAATGAAGTGATTGAAACTTACTTCTCTTAGTAGCTCACCGATAAGTTCTTCGAGCATGAATAATTGATTGGAAAGGACGACTGAACTTCTTGATTGCCACCCTACCACCAGAGCGTTTACATTCAGCAGCACTAAAAGTTACCGCAAAATAACCCACAAACAATGCCAACAAATTTTTTCCACCATACCATACTGTTCCATAAGCGCCGGTACCAACTGGAGTAAGGTTTTCATAATAGTCTGGAATAGCCCACACAGTTCTATTTAACTCCACAGTGTAATATCCGGGCTTCAACTCGGCCGGCATCCCATCCATTCAACTAAAATACAACATTTATCATCAACACTTTCGATGCCACATACTGTATAAAAATATCAAAACGTACAAAATAAATATATCAACAGCAGGGCAGTTGGATGCATACCAATGGATATTTTTACAAAACTAAAAATGTTTCTCTAAAATTTCGTATTTTATATCAAAACTATTCTACAAATCACAATACTACTCATGGATACCTGTATATGCGTTTACATATATATATATATATGTAATGTTCCTAAATATTACGTCCATTTGAACTTAAAAAAAGCTGTTTACTAGTGAAATATGGTATAACAAATGTTATAATATAAGAAATACGTATGAAAAACCGATGTTCAATTCCATTTCATATATCCATCGCTTAACCACTCCAAACCATTACAACCCTATTAGAATTTACTAGTTAAAGTTCTAAGATTATGCATAAAAGCATTTTAAAAGCGAGCGTTATTCCAATTTCAGCAACAGCTAAGATTGGTGAATGGAGACAGTCGTTGTTAACAAGCAGAAAACCGAAAGGACTTCTTTCCAGAATTTACCATGGCATAGGAGTGGCAGTTGAACACCGGTAATCCACTGTGATTACTGTTTTAAAAAAAAACTAATTTAAAATAATGGTTATATTAAAGAATATTAAGACTTAGATTTTATGATGTAATCTAAGAAAACTAATTGTTAGATAATACTGGGCAACAAAACATTTTCACCGTCCAGAACCTGCATACAAAAGAGAAGTTTTAGGAAAAAACATACTGTATATATATGCATATACACATAACATGAATATAGTGAGATCGTTAGAGGTTCCAATAAATATTGAGACCGATGATATATGACGAGTTAGCAAATACAGAAAAGTAACTGAGACAATACAGTATAAAATTTAAAGGTATGTAAAGTATAATCTAAACAGCATCGTTGGTTGAATAATTCTAACGAAGGTAAAAAACAATTAAAACAGTACTTATGATGCGCAAATTTGAAAAATGTGGCATAAAATACTTCTATCTTCGGAGCTACATATAAATTAGAGTTGATGCCATAAACCTAAGCATGAAACTTCAAAATATTATTAGGAAAAAAGTACAGCCTTAATGAGTGGCTGGCATCTAATGTTTAAACTATTTTCAAGTAAATATATCTACAAGAAACGTTTAAAAAAATATCCCAATTCGATTCAGAGAATCATATCTGTCTCGCCTACACTATCTCTCCTCTCCAAGTCATTTTCTCCATTACTGAAACAGCTCAAACGACGTGAACAAGCACTGAAGATCTGGATTTCCCTCCAAATCAACTCTGAAATTTCGCTAAATATAATATTTGAAGTAAAAGAATACGCTACGAAATACATAGAATAGAGATGATAAGAATCGCACCTCTCCAATCATCTAATGAAATAGCCGCATCTTCTTCAGCATCTGTCTCTACATGATGAGTTGCAACTGGCTCATCGTCAGGCGCACTATATTCCTTTACATAGTCATGCCGAAGGGCATCTTCAACCGAAATCCTAAGTAACATAAAATTAATCCTAAAAGTTTAAGCAAGATCAATATTCTAAAGCATAATTCGAACTTCTACCGATCATCAGGATCAAGAACCAGCATTTTCCCTAGCATATCAACTGCTTCTTGTGAAGCCTCTGGGAACAAAGATGAAAAATCAACTCGCGGCATAGGGGGGAGATTCCTATAATAATGGAGTATAAAAAGCACTTAGCAAATTATCGTAAGTCTATTAGAATAGTGCATGCTATATAACTAGAATAAAGACTAAAATGCTGTTTAAAAAATAGTATAATACCTATTTCAAATTTATGACAACATTAATTAAGTATGTAAATTTCGGAAGGTTTCATTATTATTCTTAGCACTAATAAGCTAAATAATAACTGAACAACTAAATAAACCAGTGACATACATATTAATCAAGACTATGCTGGATCATATGATAATTCATCTTACGCATGAATTAGATTATGCATCTACTTTTCTCAAAGAGTAGTCTTAAGACGTGAATTTCATTTTCTAGTAATAGATTTTTTAGAACTAATAGAAAAGGAAGTAATATGAAAAATTAATAGCGTATCTGGATTATTTTGTCAAGAAATCATAAATGACAAATATTAATTAAGTTAATCCGAGGTAGCAATTTACTGATGGGAAATTAGGAAATAAAGTGAATAAAATATATCAATGTTGGATAATTTCACCAAAATTACATAATGTACAAGGAAATTGTAAACAGAAAACTCAAACCACTATCCCTCTTAGTTATGCATTTGATAGTTCGCAAACAAGAACTAAGTGCTTATTATAAAGTGTTGATACAAGTCGATAAACACGTATGGAGAGTACATTTCTTACTTAAAAACAACATCATGCGTACACTGCCAGTCTAAAAACATTTTATTGGCAAGACTTTTTGCGTGAATCACAAGTAAAACATTTTAATGTTATTCATGGATTCTATTTTCGTTAATTAAATAATCTCTACTTTAATATTTTGATGTAAAATATCTCAAAATACTATTTGGAAAGCCAAGTATATTAATTAGCCGTTATACTATCAAGGAAGTAAAAAAACTAGTTTAGGCATAATCCGTAATTATAGTAAGTCTAATCTGAATTTTCACGTAATTTGGATAGCGTCATTTGTTCAGTCAGCATTGAAGATATCTGATTACAACAAAAGCAATAATCAAAAATGAATATATCTGAAACCTAATAACTAAAATAAAAACGAAACGACAAACCTTATATAGTTCCTAGCTTCCTCCGACTGAATTTTTGAAAGAAAATTCACACTTGGCGTTCCTACCACACCCATTATACGAGTAAGCTGGTCAATATCTGAATTGATACACTTGTTTATATAATCTTTTAATATATTTTTCACAAGTAGTATAAGTGATGGACCAAAAACAAGAACGATATTTTCAATATTAGAAACCAAGGATTTTCCATAAGAAAAGATTTGCTGTCAAGGTGATCGAACTCGAAAACATGACTAACTTTATCCTTAATGCGGTCGGATCATAAACTTTAGCCATATTAGAACTTAGAAATTGATTTTTATATTTAAAACAATGATTGCTAGAATCATGAAAAGTGTTGTAATCAAGGCTTGCTAGTTCACAGTGTAAAACAAAACATTGGCGGGTTGTTAAATCTCATTTAACATCTCGAAAACAAAACAGTATAACACCGTACTGGTTAATTTATGAAATGTAGCTGTTAATAAAAATTAAGTCGTTATCTTTGGAAAATATTGGACAGTAGAAATTATACGATAAAACGCACGATCATCTCCTGGAAACATGGCTTTTCCAGACACCAATTCTGCCATGATGCATCCAACTGACCATACATCTACTGAAATTTTAAAAGATAAAATTAATACTCATTAAAATCAAATACATATAACATCTACTATGAACCAAAGTCGCCAGGATTTTGCGTACCGATTCAAGAGTGCATATAGTAAATGGGAGAGAACAAATTAGAAGTTAATCGATTAGAAACTAGTTCAATTGTTGTGACAAAAATGACAAGCATGTGGCTAGTCTTTGATAAGCAAAAGACAAGAGTTATCAACGTTCCCCAACGGAAGTTTGTGACTGATAAATCTAACTCTATTTGTAAATACTTTTTAATTTTAGCTTTACATATTATATATTAAATACTAATTATGGAAAGCGTTAGCTTAAAATTATTGGTGTAGTTAACAGTTACAGTAAACTGATACGCCTAAGAGATTCACCTGTATGTGTATAATGCATCCAATTCAACATAATCTCGGGTGCTCGGTACCAACGAGTTGCTACGTATCCGGTCATTTCAGTATCCGCAGCACGAGCTAGGCCAAAATCCAGAATCTGAAACCAACGGATAAACGTAAGTCTAAAAGTAATTCAAAGTTTTAAGAAAAATATTTAAATAATCTTCTACCTTGACTTCACATTTCTCATTAACCGCAATATTTGATGGCTTGAGATCACGATGGATGATTCCAGCAGAATGGATGTACTGAATTAAAATATTTTCTAACTGGTAGCATAATGTGGTCTATTTATTTTTATTATATATTCATCTCAGTACACTCAAGACATGAAAACTTACTTTCAATCCTCTAAAAACCTGATAGATAAGCAGTTGGATCTGTTCATTGGTTAGTCTTTGAATTTTCAGAATATTTTGGAGATCAGAACCCATTAATACAGAAACAAAATATCTAAATAATATTTATTAAGTTTTTTAAAAGTTAAACGAAAATGACACAGATCCATGCAAGTAAACTATCATAATAGGACACAATATATATATTTTTTTAAACTGACACATTATTTAGAACTCCTACATCTTGATCTGGAGTAAATACATCAATCATATCTAGAACATTGTCATGGTTAAGAGTGCGCAGCAATTTCAATTCCCTATAAATACACATGTATATTAGTACACAAAAGAAACATTGCTTTCATACTTTTAGTAATAATGTTTGAATGAGTTATGTAAATCTAATATTAGTAACAACTTCATAGTTTAGCGAAGTCTAAAAACATACCTATACGTACGCTTAGCATGAATAGTACTTTGAAAAGGACGAAAAAACTTCTTAATAGCTACCCGTTCACCGGTAGGAATGTACTCAGCTGTACTGAAATTTCATTTTAATTTAGCTCAAAATACAAGGTAACTAGACTTTAAAACAAATATAAACTAAAAAATTTCAACATTTTTTGGCTTCTAAACTTGCCAAACAACTCCATATGCTCCTTCACCAAGTGTCCGCAGCTTATCATATGAGGTAGGAATCACCCAGCGAGTTTTATTCAACTCAATCTAAATTAACATATTCAATTCAGTTCAATAATGTATTAGGGGTATGCAAGAGTTTTAGCTGTTTTTTTCCAAACTTTCAGCTTATTCCAATACTATATAAAATACAATTCAATCATTGAAATATTTTCCCTCGCTTTCTATGACCTTCTGTCGTCT
>JAJAVP010000138.1:119873-139106 GCA_020740425.3 Heterorhabditis indica | reverse complement strand
GACGAGATAATTGAGTGAAATCTTGATCATGGTCCAAGGATGCTTTAAGTATCACATTCATTAGCATAGCGAATTGCTATGTCGTATGCGCTAATTTCACAGTACATGAATTTTGTTTCAGAACTTTGTAACTATACGGTATATGATATTAATATATACAAAAAGAATAAATTTATTTAAAATATAATGTAAGGTGTAAAGGGTTTAATTTAACAACCTTCTAGATATTACTGAAGTTGTTGTTGTAAGAGGAAAGTGGACTGTTGACATCAAAACAACATCTGGTAGCTGCTTCATACAGGTCAGTGGGCTTATTTTCGTTACGATATACTTTTAATGAAAGTGAAGTAATACAATTATTCATGAACGTAAATGATTATGTTTTTCAAGTAATTTTAGTAGTTAGTTCTTTATAAGCTCTAGGTTAGAGCAATATCACCAATTCACATAATTGCTGGATTCACATCAGACCCGCAGATGGATTTTGTCAAATCTGAACCGTTTTCTGGATTGAAAGGTAAATTTATTATAAATAGGTAAAATAAAATTTAAATATAAGGATTTCTCCACATTTGTCGTAACTCTTTATTTAATCATTGTATACATTTTATCAAATTGGAACCATTTACCATACATTAGAAAAATCACTGTATAATTTACAGGAAACAGATCAGTGTACATGACATTCCGAGTTTACAACAATTATGAAATTAATTTGGAGCAAGTCGAAATTTCTCAGACAGACTTTTCTGAACCTTGGCAGGATAAACGCCACCTACTTACTGTGAATATAACATCGAGAGATCCATTAGGGTGCTCCAGTCAATTCGTAACAAAGCAATTTGTGGTTTGTAGTTGTGTCGTTTTTTGAAATGCGTCATCTCTATATAAAATAATCTTACTTTAATCCTACTAATATTTCATTGATTTGGGTTTAATCATTAAAATGAAGACGTTAGTTAAGATAATGCAACTTTCTGAATAATCTGTTATTATCATAGTTAAATAAAGATTAGTGTAAACGATAACAAAAACAATAGCTATTTTAGATGCCATCAACCTCCTACCAAAAGTACGTTATCACTGGTATAGTTCAACACCCTTCGTTTTCATCCAAGTTCCAGCGAACCATGTTCTTTGCTATGCCAAACCGAAAGGGTATTCTTTCGCTTCAGTCTTAGCCATTTGCCATATTATTATTTGCACATTTATCTTGACATTAGCATTTCAACAAATGTTTTAGATGCCAATATTCTGTGCGTAAATGGTGCTGCAAATCCCTATGGAGAATGTATTTGCAATAAAGACTATTCTGGGGACTACTGTACACAAAGAATTTGTCAGAATGGAGGGACACCTTCCTTGGGAATTTGTGTTTGCCCTAATGGGTATTACGAACAAGGCTGTGAGAAGTGTAAGCACAACTATCTCAGAATTTTAATGCAAGATTTTTATACGAATTACTGCTCAACGGACCTGATATATTCGCTTGCAACTTTCCACTACAACTCAATATTTACTTATTTTAGTTCTTCCTGCGAATGCAACGAGACCAATAAGCTGAAGCACACACTAATGTCGAAAATATGTTTGTAAAATAAACTTTTATTCCTTCAGATGATTTGTTTTAAGAATGTGTATGTGTAAAATAACGTCACAAATAGAATTGGTATTTGGGAATATTATGCTGTCCATTAAGCGATTTATAAGTAACACTGGTAATAGATTGAAAATTGTTTTTTGATTAAGTAACTTTTTTGTGTCCTGAAATTTTCTTGCCAAACATTTCCATATATAGATAAGATTCTTTGTTTGCTCTAGAAATCTTGCCTAATATGCTGTATTTCTATGAAATTCCTTTTTTTCAAACTATTTTCACAACTGATAATCAGTACCAAAGTAAAACCGATCTATTTATAAGCTATTAATACATTACCGGAGCAAAAGATACAAAACGAGTTCATCATAAGGTTACTATTTCCACTAGGCCTATTGTATTATGCAATAATTTGGAAAGTAATCTGTTTCTCAACCTTTTCCTCCATATTTTCAATCTCTCTGCGGATCAGAGGTAGCTAAACGCCGACGTCTCCATGCAGACCTGTGATCGTTAGATCGGAAATGTCACCTGATCAATAATTCGCTGTGATATGTTCTATTATCGAATTAGTGCGATCACTAGGTGCAATCTAACAGTTGTTAAATTCTGTAGAATTTCTATTCCTACTATTGTTTTCTAATAAGATTCTTTTTGAAATAACTTTTCAGTTTTTAATCCTTTCACATTCTCAATTTGCTGATAATCACTATTGATTTATAACGACACTGAAAATTTGACTGTTGACCTAACTTTTTCACTTTCAATTATCCCAGCAGTGTTTTTCATCAGTTTTCTCAACCACAGTACTCATCTATCCTCTGTGGTATCCCTAATTTCCATTTCTGATACTTGTACTAACTAAAGTACCAATTCAAAATTTTCCATGATTGATGAGTGAAATTGACTCTTTAATTTGTTTTAAAAGTACTCATAAATGCCCATTTTATAAGAAAACGGAATCCTTAATAATGGCATTAAAATTCTAGTCTACTGTAATAGCAAGAATTATGGGATGGCATGTATTGGAAAAATTAATAGAATGCCTTTCTTTCATGGATACCTTAAGAAGAATACGACCAAATTGATTTTACGTTCAAATAAGAATCATTAAGAATTACATGATTTTTGAGAATTAGACTGTATTTTGCAAATTTATGTAGTCCAAATAAAGTGATCAAAAGGAAAGTACAAAGCTCTTTAAAAAAACTAGAAACGAGAGGTAACCAAAAATAACTTTTTTGTTATCCGTAATTATAACATCATTGAAATCGCTCTAATTTTGGATGTTAACTTAATATGCTTTAAAACTATCTCCAACTACCTGGTAGGTAAAATAGAGAATAACTAAAAATAATGGGCGATTTGGCATACCTGTTTACGAGGGATTTATCGGAGATTATCCAATGTTTATTTGAATAGGCTATGGAGGAGCATGTGACAACACATCGAGCAGAGCTACTGTCTGTACAGTTTATAAAAAGATTAAAGAAAAAGAACTATAGCCACTGCGTTTTTTAAAAAAATCCGAATATTTTTTTTATTACGATGATTTTAATATATTATTTCAATTTCGAAATCAAAGCACTATTTTAAATAATTGTTTACATCAAATTTGATTCCCATAAGTTCTATAGAATTGCACTGATTAGTGACTTGTTCAATCTGAAGCCTGTTTTTTGGGATAAATGGAAGCTACCTGTCTGCATTTTGATGTCACAAGTGGACAAAATAGATGAGTGAATAAAACAGCATTTCGGCTTATTTATTGAGTTATTAATCATTCTGCTTTTACTTATTATCTCTCTATGTTCTCAATCATATTTCTTTTATATTGTAAATATTGTATATAGCAAAATTGTGTGCTCGATTAAAATTTGGTGTTTTAGATCTTGAAAAATGCTATATCAAAATTATAAAGACTGAGAAATCAGAGCATCAAAGAGTTGGAGGATCTCACATTGCAGTAAGTGACAAGTTGTGACCGATTTTATAAGATATTCCTCAAGTTCAAGCACAATGATGTATTTAACGGACTGCGCCACCAATTTGAGTGATACAAAAATAGAATGAAGTAGGAAGTATTTCCTAATATCGATTGATTCAAGTTAGTGACTTCGTAAAATACGTTGATGAGCTTGAATGAAGAGTGAAAAGAATGCGGTTGTTGCTCTATTCTAAGATAGAAAAGTAATCTATTTAATGTATGATTTAATTTATAGAAATTGATATCTGGTAATAACTAATACCACATAAAATACATGTTGGCCGTGTTAACGACCTTTCACTATTTTATACGATAAGTTAATCATAAAAAGGTAGTTTTGTAATAAAAGCGACTCTATTCACGCTTATAAAATATTAGGTGTATGCAAATGGCTTAGCTATTTTTTTTCGGATATTCGCTTTATTTTCTTAATATATACAATACAATTTAATCATCGAAATATTTTCCCTCCCTTTGTATGACCTTCTGCATCTCTTGGGTAAGTTTCTGCTTCCATCATGAAAAACTGCCATTAGCTTGGAGACAATGAAATAGTCGATCCACTTCCGTATCTAAGCTGTATCTCGAAGGCATCAGCTGAACAGTTCTGAAATAAATGACTTTCCGAAGGTGCCAAGTCGGGTAAATAAGTTGCGTGCAAGAGGACTTCTCGGCTCAAATCCAAAGCGCTTTAGTGAACACTAAGAGCAACCTGCAAATGTCATCACATGCAAAATGACCTTCCGACTACCTTGACCAGTAAATGGTATTTTCTGTCCTATTACATCAGCCAAATTAGTTATTTGACGACGGTAGTTCTCGGTAGTAACCGTTTCATTCGGTTGGAGGAGCTCGTAAAGCAGTACACCCTTCATGGTCCACCAGAACTTTTTTGGTATATTTCGTTTCACCGTTGTCTGGTTGCAGTCTATCCATGGGTTAAAGTTGTTGTATATAATCCATTTTTCGTCGACTGTAGTATTGGTTGTCTTTCTTAATTTGCGCGGTATACAACGAGATGAACGTATAGTTAATTTGACAACCATTTTCCAAGTTTCTGAATTCTTTCTTTCTCATGCAATTGTCTTAAAACGGTTATTTGGCCAACTCTCAGATGTTGCACGAGTTCCTTAGGTGATCTCGATGGGTTTTCATTCAGTAACAATGCAAAGGTCTTCATTCTTTGCAGTATTCCCGAGCATTTTCGGTCACTGGTATTCAAAATTTTCAAGATAGTTATAGTAGTTGAAAAAAAAGCATAAACTGCTACATACACCTAAAATCTATGGTCAACCCTATTAAATAAATTACAGATTCCGATATGAAAATAATTCCTGCTGCAACTATTGTCCTACTCAGCTTTATCAAAGCTATAAGTTCAAGAAAACTTGTATTCGTGCAGGCAATTTGGCGACATGGGGATCGTGCTCCACTGACATTGCCTTATCCGAAAGATCCTTACAAGGAAGATTCCTGGCCGAGAGGTTGGGGGGAACTCACCAATGTACGTTTATCTAGAGACATAACACCTAGAGCTTGCAATTTCACCACTTTTTTTTCTTCACCACTCGGAATATTATCATATATAGTTAATAAACTGTCCCAAGCAATATTTATGATGGTTTTAGAAATAAATGTGTTAGCAACATCATGCTGGCCAATAGTCTTTTTCATTTAGTTTACAGATAAACTCTGATTTCAGTTTTGAAGTAGTTTCTACTAATTTTATATTTTATATGAAGTTTTCTAAAATAGTTACTATCCAAAATCCAACAATCAGAATAGTACCAATTGTGAACACATAATAACAATCGAGGAATATACTACTTAATTTTTTTTTAATCTGGTTTTATTTTAGATTGGAATAGGTCAACTGAGTGAGCTAGGCTCTTATTTTCGAAAAACATACAGGGAATCATTTGTCGCTGAAGACTATCTGCCTGGTGAGGTAAGTGTGAAACTATATATAGAACACTCTAATAATAAATAAAAGTTGCTACATATTATGCTAATCTCGAACACTTATTGTTCGATGTAATTCTCGTTTCCTACATAAGTACGAATCACTGCTCAACTTATAATCATCTAAAACATATAGGCTGAGGCAATTTCCATATGAATTCTTGCACAACTGGAAGAATAATACATTTAAATTGAACATTCAGGTCTACATGAGAGCATCAGATTCCGATCGAGCACTAGCATCAGCTCAGTCTTTTCTCTTCGGCTTTTATCCCGCTAGTGGCAGATTCAAATGGGAAAACGGAAATTCTTGGCAACCCATTCCTGTCCATGCAAACTCTCCGGGGTTGCCCGACATGGTTAAAACAGTTCATTTCAATTGGATGACTTTTATAATTTGCTTTCATAAATATAATTGGGTAACATAGAAAGATGATTTATCACATGTTATTATGACGAAGAAACGAACATTTTCATGCTATCTATTTCGTAATACTTAAAATAGGATATATATTTTTGCTAGAAAAACAAAAAATTATTTCAAATATACTCAGAGTTAGTTTTCAAATAAACCTGTCTGTTACAGCTATGTAAGCCCACTGCTATTTCGTGCCCTGTTCATAAAAAAATGGTAAAAGAAGATGATAAAAAGAACGCTGAAATCTACAATATTCGTTATAAACACTTCTTCGATTTTCTTGCTAACGCAACCGGAATCGCAAATTTTTCTTATGATAAAGTGAATGGGATTTACGACATTCACAGAGAGGTTAGTTCTCTATTTTGTAATTAACTTTAACATAAGGATAGGATTTCTATGAAACACTGATTATGCATATTTATAGATATTCCATAATCTAACCTCAAAGCAACCATCCTGGGTTAATAGGAGATGGCCAAGGTATGGTGACCAAAGTACAATGGAAATAATTACAGAATTGAGAAGAACTAGAATGATTGCTCTATTCAACAGTCCGCAAAAATCCAAGGTAATATGGGAAAGATATGCATAGAATTGCGTTCCTATGTCGAAGAAAACTGTGTTTTCAGCTTATTGGCGGTTATCTGCTCAACAACTGGATTGAAAATGCAGTGGGAGCTTCAAACGGCACTGTGAAACCGAAACGAATGCTATGGTACTCCTCGGTAAAAATAACACATTTACTTTAGATCATTTCTTTTGGCATCGTGAAAATAGGCAAACTCAAGTTCACAAATAAAGCCAAAATAAATTCACTTAAAAATTTAACTCGTTAATTTTCTTTAATTACCTTCATAATCACCGTTTGGTGACACTACTACAGCACATTTACTTATTTATAAAAAATTTTCTTGCATAAAATGATTTAGTACACATATTTGGATTTATTTTGTATAATAGTCTGCTGGTGGTGATGAATTCTATAACAATTTTGCAATATTTTTGAATCACTGTCGTTTTAGACGAGGCATAAGTTATCATCTAGAGTCCACTTTGTTTACTATCCAAGTTTGCGATGCAGACAATTCTTCATGCACTTTTCTGGTTGTTATCTAAGGCACAGAGCTTATAATAACACGATAAGAATATCAAGTATGCTCAATTTTTTCCCGTACTTTCAAGATGCTTTACATTTGGTCTTCTATATTTAAATTGAAGGCTCAGTAGGCACTACCAATTCTTGTGATTCGCGTATTGATGAAGATTTTTTGAAATTCTATAAATATAAGTATTTCTTTGGTAACCTCAGTCCTGGTGATGCTTTATAATCTTATACGAAATGTGGTGGACTATCTTCAGTTATTGTTTGGTGAATCCATGATAGGAAGCATCAAAGATGAGTACACTAAGAGTGAAGGTATTTTTGTAGAAATATATTTGCCCCTTAGATGTGCTGTCTAAAAAAGCACACTTTAAGCACGATGGAACAGTACTCGCGCTGCTCTACGCAATGGGAGCGGGGAATGACATGATGGTGCCGTATGCGTCCGCGGTGATCATGGAGGTCTATGAAAATGGAAACCAATTCGAAGTCGAAGTAACCATTAAACATGTTATTTTAACAATCTAACTCATCAACAATCTATCGTTTCTTACTTACCTATTTTTATACCTTAGTTTATGTTACTAATTATATAAGTACCATTTGTTGAAGTTTCATTTAGGTATTATATCGTAATAACACTTCTCGGCCTCCTTATAAAGTACTTCTTCCCAACTGCGGAACTCCTTGTACCGTACCTAAAATGGTTGAAATTTACAAAGATATGGTAGTGACGAGTTATGAAGAAATGATGAAGGTATATAACGTCAATTATTTAGAAAAGTTGATGTTCAAAATATTTTAACTAAATTTAAGGAAAATAAATAGGTAGGCTATTGATTTAAGTATTCGTATCCAATATTTTATTTCTAGACGAATACTTATGCTAATAATTATAGTTATGTGGTAAGCTAGAAAAACCACACAATGGAGCAAAGGAATTCCCATTGCAACTACTTCTGGTGAATATGATAAATATCTATATTTTAACTAATCTTTTGTTTTACTAAATTTATATAAACGTCTGTCAGGCACAGATTTAAATAAATAGTTAATATTTTGAAAATTGCTTAACTACTCGCACCAAATCCACTGAGAAAATTTTAAAAACGAAGTGAAAATAAAAGTTATGTTATAACAGAAACATTTTTCATTTACAAATGTGCAGATTTTAAAAAGGAAAAATCCAATATGTTGATATTTTAGAGTAATTAGGCTACAAATATACTGCAAAAGAGTACTACAGTCATTGTACACTGAAATATCTGACAGTAACCGGATGTTGCACTGTTTGTTCCAAAACCTAGTCTATTAATGGGAGCATACATTGTTACCAGCGAGTGAGTTCAGCAGCTAGTGTTTACATGATTTTAATGCTAGTAGACCACCTCAACATGATCATTTTAAAAATCCATAGTGCGAACTACATTTAAGCATTTTGGACAAGAGCCTATCTAGCAACCATAATGAAGAAACTGAGATTCATCCATTGGGTCACATATTACACAAATAAGCGATTCAGAGAACTAGGTACAACCAAAGACCACTAAGCGACGAAGACCCATATAAACAGTAATGGAAGTCTAGTAACGATTTAATGAAGCAATATTGCTGTGCATAAAACTAATTATATTTCCCTACTAATTTAACTATAAATGCATTTTCCTGGTGCTAGGATTGTTTTAATACTATTAAATTCTTAGAAAAAAACTCAAATTAGCGTTTTAATGCAGTAATTTATCGCGTTTGAGGAGTATATCTAGAAAGGTTAGTGTTCATTTCTTTTAACATCCTTCCCACGAGCGCTTCCTTCTCCGCGACATTGAATCCCGTCAAGTTCCGCCCACATTTTCATTGCAATGACTGAGCACGCCGGTAAGTTGTCACCACCGGCCTTCGTCAGATTATTGAACTTTTTCTTCAGGAAGACCGGTTTATTTGTAGCTGACCATGATAAGTTGGTATTGACGGTGAGTTACAATTTTTGCAGTCTCAGTACCATTTATATCCACTGATTTATATTAAATAAGTAGTAATTAGATTTTTTTCTAATTTGTAGGAAAGCTTAATTTTATACGAGACTTAATGAGAGGGATAAAATAGTTGCTAAGTGACTATTGCAGTGTTTCTTCTTAGCGTAATTAATTAAAAGCGGTTTTTCATAAATGAACTTCTCATGATTGATAGTAGCCATCTGCCTCTTAATAACCATTTATTACACAGATACTTTTTAAAATATTAGAAAGTCAGAAGATTCTTCCTAGATTGTATGTACAAGTATGATTACTTTTGAAGTATCACATGATGACTACTTTCTCAAAGTTTAATATCTTCCGCATTGTTAACGCACTCTCAATTGCAAATGACTATCACCAGTTCTGGCAGCAAGTTTTAGTTCTAGAAAAATAGAATCGTTCGTTTGTGTACCTGAACACCCACAAACGATGAAACGTCCACAATGAATACGCAATTTGCAGCTATCGTTAACAGTCGATATCCAGTGCAGCGATTTTTCCGTTTCGCGCCCTGTTCCATAACTTTTTACACCTTTCGATGGGCGCAGACACTACAGCGTCGTCATCTCTGAAAACAGGCAATAAGGATTCGCTGATAATCTCTTGGATATGACAGACATATTTAAACAGCTGCCATAACACCTTCTTTAGCACGTGATTCTTTTTGTCAGTATCAGGCTAGCTACACTGACGTATAAGTCAAGTTCAAGGTTAACACTTCGTTCGCGAACGACATACGGCAGGACGCAGTGATCTATGTGCTACTAAATTAAATAACCAGTAGCACCAGTCGGTTTTTTGCTCTCATTTGAGTATAAACAATTCAAAAACTGTTTAATAATATTTAGGTATAGGCATATACAAAATCATAAATTACAAATGCTTGAGTAAATATAGGGTAAAAGTAGTACTAAATTTACATAACTATACTATTATTCAAAGAAAAGGCGTAGAACCGTGTCGGCATGCTCTGTTAACCAGGTTATAGGAGGGGATTGTATTAACCAGCAAAATTTATGGGAAGTTAAAGGGAATGTTGACATTTTTTTCTGTGTTTGTAACTAGATCGTTTGATTGCAGGTCACACTAGCATTTACTATTCTATGTTCCATCAAAATCGCCTTTACAAGGCAAGAGGACGATATAAAAACGGGTTCGTTTCTATGCTAGTTTTATTTCCATATATAGAAATTTGAGAAGTACATGTTCAAGTTTGAAAACTCGTAATTCAAGGTGAATTATAAGTGGGATTGTGTCAAAATTTAAGAGTAAATATTACTCTAATTTTAGGCTACACACCGTTTGGTGCACGGTCTTTAAGCGAAATCGAAGCTTATAATGATTATTTCGCTGCTTCTGGTGACCCCATTTCCGTATTTCTATTCATCACTGCTAAAGACGGAAAGTCTATGTCAAGATTTGAACAAATGAAAGAAGCAGTCGATGTTCTTGACTACATTGGATCGAATTTAACGTATGCTGGACATACCTTTTATTCGATGTGTAGTGACTTTTGCCAGATTAACGAACCTGTGAGACAATTCTACGTAAGTTGTTTATAAACATATGTTATTGTTTCCAACTACTTCAGTATTCATCAGTTTTAATAATCTCATCGTCACTCATTCACGCCACGGACGACTGTAATTTCCAGGAAGTATTTGCACAGAATTACAAGCGGCCTTTAACAAATATTCCATAAGCAGTTATAGAATTTTGTTCAGTTTCTACTCTTAAAGTCCTTTATAGTCTGAGATGAAGATACTTGCGTTTATAGGCGTTTCCGAAAGAGATCCAGTTTGAGAAATAATGCGCGGCACTACGTTGCATACCACAATTAAACCCATTCATCCGTGCAGTTTTCAAGCACGAGAAAAGTGCTAAAGTTCAACAGTAGAGTGCAGCACTGTTTGAAGTATTGACTAAGGTCATCCCGTTCTCTTTTAGTGCCGTTAATAAGGCTGCATGGAACGCACCTAAGAGTTAAATCTTACGGCATTCTGTACAGTTTTTTGAACGATTTTAAACGGCTGTATGGTGCCATATTAGACATAGACACTTCTGAACATATGCCGATTTAGTCAACTTTCAGAGAAAAGAATCTAAAGTAAACAATAGAAGCATTCAAATAAACATTTTCTCTTTTTTAGTTTTTCAAAAAGATGGTGTAATTTTAAATGTTTATATTTTATTATTAGAAATAGTTAACAAAGTATTTAGAAAATTTCCAATTTTATTGTTGAAATGAAAGGAATTATCCTACATTTATTTGCCAGTCTTCTTTGTAGACATGTTAAGGACATTGCTAATAGAAATTTATTTAAATATGAAACAAATTTCACTCTAAACTGGTATTTGTGTGGTTGGAAGAAACTAGTTTCCGTGATTCAAACATTGCATAATGAAGAGTTCAGGAAATATTATTTCAGAATGGTCTCGTAATGCATCAAAATTTGACTGTCAATGAGGAGGAGGAACGGATATCACTTACATTTCCTATAATGGAAGTCCTTGGAAAAGAACTTGATCTCAGTCCCAATTTCTTTGGTGTTCGGACAAACCAAACCTTGCACACTCTAACGTTTCTAAAGATTGTTATGATGCAATTCAGAGCAAATCCACCTCAGGGATGGACTAAAGATGATGTCCAAATATATGAAAGGAAACTGTCTACATATTTTCATAAGTTAGTGGTATGAAAATAGATCAATAAAGAGTTGAGATTTAAAAAATAACAGGAGAATAGTTTATACTCCACAATATGACGTATGAATTTTAGACATTTTAAGACAAATATTAGTTCTGATCTTAACTAATTACTTAATCCCATTCAAAAATCTGTTTGCATCTAATGTAGTAATTTTATAGAGAATATCAATCTGATCTTATCAATACTTATGCTTTATCCCTGACCTACACAGCGGACGAAATTGTACGAACAGGTGAGTTACCGTCAACTAATGATATTATATGAAAACTTCAATAAATATATGCTTAATATAGGTTTTTTCGCAAGACTAAAATATTTTGTATTAATTATGTGACTTTTAAATATGATTTACATTGTTTTTATACCATAAAGTACTGTAACTAAGTAGCTGCATTAATCTCTAAGTAAATTATAACATTTTTAAGGATTTTACATTATTTTAGGCTTGACAATCTTTCCATATCTTGCTGTGGGCTTTACAATTATGAGTGTCTTTTCTGTGATAACTGTTTACTACAGCAGCACTAAAATGGGTCAAGTGAGTTTGCATAATTTAAAGTAGTATTATAGAGCGTACTAATTGTTGCCAGTAAAAGAGAGAGAGAGAGAGAGAGAAGAAAGAAGTAGAAGTAAGTCTATTTCTGTTTACTTTTGAATTATTTAATTCATAATGTTGACATTTCGCCATTAGAAGACACGGTTCATTGATTACGACGAAAGTGCTTGCGTAATGCTGTAATAGCACTGCTAAGCCACGGATCACAGTAAGCGAGAGCTGGTTTCCGGTTAACAAGGTCCCACGACGATTGTGTCTTTATCGTTTTAAACTGGCCAGGAGCGCAATGGGTCGTCTAATTGTGACGTGTTTGCTATATTAAGCATTACAAACTTACTTAATTACTAAAATATATGAACATGCTAGAGAAAGGAATCATACTGATCAGATTAATTACATAACTAACTTCATATTATGTCTCTTTATACAGATTCACATAACCATTAGACTGATTAAGAAGAAATAAATAAGCATTTCTTAAACCGCAATTTCCTAAATATTATTTATATAACTTATTAGTTCAACATTTGAACGATAGTCTGATAATGTAAGGCTTTCCAAATTATTTTGCATCAAATTTACTCGAAAATCAAAAATTAGCTGTGATATTCGAAATCAATTCATAATGTATATTATTTAAGATCTCACCTGTTTTTGAGGTACAGTAAAATATAAATTACGGAAATTTAGTTTTAAAAAAATTGAATTTAAACCCCATTTATTCTGATAATATCATGGATACTACCATGTGACACTTCTATTACTGAATATTATTTTGCACAATGAAGATCGAAAGTCATCAGAATTTCTACACTATTTCCAAGGCACAGTGATTGGTCGGCATCTGAATTCGGAATTCATTTGAAGCTATGCTTTTCATATCTGTATGCTTTGACTCCAACGGATTACAGATTCAGCGCATGGATTGGGCAGAATCCCATTCGGAAAGAAAGTGGCATTCTTGAGACATCATTTTAACACGTCTAATAGAGCTCCTACGGTAGAAAATGGTAAGTTCGCTATCAGAATCTGTGAATTAATCAGAGTAAATGGCGCTTAAATTCAAGTAATTTTTTACCAAATATTGCTTTTGTGAGGAACACAAAAGTAGCCAACTCTACTATTCGGATGTTATTGTACCTTGAAACACTAACGAAAACCCCAATTACTTCCAGTGATGACGAATAATTGTACAGAAGGCGTGTTATGATTTAGATGTATTTCACTATGAGTATCGACAAGTTCTGATCTTATGGTTTCAAGTCCGTTGTCGGGCTTAGATATGTTTGCGTTGTAATTTCAGGGAACTCCTGCAAAGCCTAACCAACTTAGTGGTAAACTCTTATTGTTTGGGCGTCTCATGTTTTAAGTACTCACAAGTTGAAAAATTACTGACGTTATTTTTTAAATTTCACTTCTAATTTTCAACGGTGAACGTCATTTTCTGTACGAAATTTTTTTTAAATTGGACTTAATGTCAAAGCTACTACTTGTAATACATTTGTTCAACGTTTTTATTTAAATATTCAGAAAAGGCTTGAGAATCATGATATGGTTCATAAGTAGTGGGAAACTTAGCAACTTAACACAACAATTTTGCTATCATTCGTCTTGAAATGTGTCATGGACGTATTAGTGACACAAGTTCATTTAACTTCATGCAAAAATATAATACTACGGTGCATTTTAGAAGTCTTTTTATGTGTCGATGAGTCGCATTAATGAATAATCGTTTGTGTGTAAAAGAAAGAGTTTCATTAGAGAACGGAAGTATCACTTAGTGAACTTTTCAACCATCGCGAAACTTCTTTTCTAGAATTTCGGATAGTTAAACTACTTCCCGAATAACCTTCGACGACCATTAACATATAAATTGCACTTTCCCGTGATCGTAAAATTCTCTTTATGCTTTACAAGTGGTTTTTATTCTAATCTTGCTCATTAGATAAAATTTTATATGGCCTGGATTTTGTGCTTGAGAACGAGTGGTAATAACATACGATTAATAGGAAATTAGTGATAGTTTCACTGCACGTTGGATATTTGCAGTAAAAAGAATACCGTCTTTGTTCCCAAAATCAAGCTCGGTCTAGACTATTAAATTTTCTATTAGAAATATAATTAATCAGATTGAAAATTGTCCTTGGACTAACGGGACGATCAAAGACCAGTTCGAATGACTAAAATAACAGTACAATAAATTTATCTGCAGCATTCACATCAATTTCTCATTCGCACTTAATTAGTCACTGTTAGGATAGTAAGGAAATTATATATAGAAAATATTACTGTGTAGTCATTTATAGTTTTTATAGTGGTCGCATCACAAGATCACTCAGGCTGTGCTTGGCTGTGTATGTCCTTTGTTAGCCACATCTTCGGCCCTGGGCCTTTTATTCTGGTTTGGCTTCAGATTTGGTACAATCCTATGTGTAACACCGTTTTTGGTGCTGGCTATTGGTAAGCCAATATTATTAAGTAGATATTTGTGATGTTTAATTTGTACTAGATAAGAAACAATTTCCTCAGTGACATCCATATTAGACTAGATTATTGGCTTGAACGATTTGAATTCTAGGAGTTGATGACGCATATTTAATGATGCACTCTTGGATGCGAATATCGAACGACGACCCTTCAATGACGAAAAGGGAACGGTACGAATGTGTTTTATTTAAGTAGTCGCAGGCACAAGACTCATGAATTTATATATAATATCTAGAGTGGCCCATATGCTGATTGACGTTGGTCCTTCCGTAAGTATTACTTCCCTTACGAACTTCCTTGCATTCTTGGTGGGCATTTACACTCCAACTCCTGAAATCCAATTATTTTGCATTGGTAATGCTGTCGCTATTCTTTTCGACTTCATCTACCAGGTAGGATTTATATTTGCCAAGACTATTATTGCACATTTGGAAGTATTAGTCTAAGATACGATAACAATTTTATTTAATATCGCATTACTTAACAGATAACTATGTATGCAGCTTTACTTTCTATTACTGGTGATTTGGAAATGAGATTGGAAAGTAAAAATAAGAATGCCGTGAAGTGGAACCCCTTAAAAAATGAAGAGGTTAGATTAAACAATTGGTTTATAGCATATCTTTTAGAAATAATGCTATTTTAATGCTTAATTATGCACTATATTTCCTGGAGAACTTGTAGATCATTCACATGCTCGACGATTATTCGCAGTGGTTGGCGAACAAATTCACATCTGTTTTCCTATTTTTTGCACTATGCTGTTACTGGTACCTCAGCATAGTAGGAGCTTCTCAAATAGATATTGTCTTATCCCCAGACAAACTTGTTCTCGAAGACTCGCTTTTGATTGAGGTATCCTATTATAATCATTTTTTAAGGGCGATCATCTATTACAAGTTTATAGCTTTTATAGGGCTTAATCTCTGTTCATATAAAGATATTTTTAAATATCACCTATTTTCTAATAGAAAATTCGTTTTATTACAGATGAATAACTTACGTGACAATTATGTCCTTAAGAACTACACTACAGTAAATCTGTTCCTACAAAATGTAGGTTTGTTCTAACTTAAACTGACACTTTTCGTATAATTCGAAAATAAAAATTACTCTTTAGCCTGGTGATCTCTCTGATCCTAAGAGATTAAGCTTGGTTACATCCCTTATCGAAGCCTTCGAATCTTATCCTGAATGTCTAGGAGCAAAATTTAGTCATTATTTTGTAAGGTGAGCTTCAATGGTTATTTAGAAACAACAAAATTAAAATAGCAATAACGAAAAACTAATTAAATAAATGTAAAGAATTACTAGGAAAAATCTAAACTACTATTAAAGTTAATTCGAAGAAAATGTCTACTCAAATATTGTTTTGTAGAAAGTAAAACTAGATCTTTCTCCAAATTACAGATGGGTTTGCATATGTACTCACTTATCACATTTAAATTAATTCTAAAAGAGCAAATATTCAATTTAAGAGACTACCAAGCCTTTCAAGAGATGGTAGAAGATGAAGAAAACATTGGAGATGATGCGAAAAATGATTCTATGAAATCTAATTTGGTGTTTAATAACTATACCAAAGAAGCAATGAAGGGATTCCTTCAGTGGCCAGAATTTCACCATTGGAATGGATTTGTCAAATTTGATTCGACTGGGAGGTGAGTTCTTCTTATAGATTTTCAAAATTATTAAATTAAGAACTACCAAATTTATAGAAAATTTAATTTTGATTATAACAAAGCTAAAATAGGAGACCGTAAAAATAGTTAACTAAAATTTTCACTCAGATGAAGTAGATAAAATTTAATTTGTTTATCAGTTGTTCCTATAGAACTTTTCTCCTTTGCGAAACAATCTTAAATCAATATCACCTTTGGGAACAGAAATGTTTTATTTAACTTGATTTACGATTCTTATAGAATGCAGTAGGAAATAGCAACAAGTTAGAAAGGCGTTATTGTATTAAAATAAGAATGTATACTCATTCTCGTGTCTCACAGTTCCCTTCAACATTGGCAAAACTTGTTGTGCGCTCTACTCAGAGCTTGGTCTTTTCCCTGTCGTCACTTTCTTAGTATAAGTTGTATGTGAAGCAAGCAGTTTTCGTGGAGTTATGGTCTCATACGTATTCGTTCTCATTTATTTAAACGGCTGAGGCATCTACAATAAGGTATTCTAAATATGAGGTGTGAACTCAGTGGTCACGACGAAGTGAGGATACGTACCAACCACAATTCGTTAAGAGCTGATTCTGAGAAGATACGATTTTCTGCTAAGGTGTTTCAAAGATCATTTCCACCTGCTAGAGCAAGGAGAAGTTGAGATAAATGCGGTAGAGTCAGTGTGAATAAACCGTTTAAATTAGTGTGATAATACCTAAGATTTCCTATTTTGAATTATTACTGCTTATTAGAAAAGCTTTACGAGAATATAGAGTGACATACATAATATAGAAATATTGGTTAGGCACAAGAAGGCATAGCTCATCTGTTGGAACGCTAGTTGCTTAAGGCCAAGCACTACGACCGCGTACTAGTTGCTTTTCAACACCCACTTATACTTGAAGTTTGATTTTTATGGTAGTGAAATGGTGGAAGGAAATACAAAAGTGGATTACTTCAGTAATTAGGCTTTTCATCTTCGTGTTAATGAGTAGGAAAGCTTTATAAATCAGAATTTTTCAGATATTTTTAAGGAAGAAAGTTTTGTTGGTTCCAAAAATAAGTTACATCTTAAAAGTAATTCTTTGTTTCTTATACATTTTCTATAAATTTCGTTTTTCAGACTTAATCGTCTTTGGGCTACGGTATCTTTTCACGGTGATGATCTCGGCGATTTTCAAATTCGAAAATCATTATTGAAAAGGTTATTTTAAATAGTTCTTTTATTATATAATCCATCACGGCATTTTTAAATCAAATATGAAGAAAATTGCAGATGGCGTGTTACAGCGGATAATTTTCCTGATCTCAAAGTATCTGTATTTGAAGATTATGCACCGTTCATCGATCAGGTAAATTAAATACTAACTAATTTTATTGTCTCACATCTTTGCCAGGTGTCTTTGAAAAAATGGTTTCACTTCAAAATAGTGTGCGAACGAGTAAATTCTTCATTAAATGCATAGTGACGGTATTCTTAAGGTATTCCTCGTTCAAACTCTAACGTAGTTTACAAATTATGCCATTAATTTTAATGATCAAATAGTGAAGCGAAATAGGAAGTGCAGCCTGATTTCAGCATCGGTTTATTTAAATTATGGCATGATTCGTGAAATACGTCATTGATTCTGAACAAGATGCCTAAAGTATCGCTGCCACTGCATATATAAGATAATTCTGCCAAGAAGCATTTCAATTTTGGGAATAGCATTGCTTTTCTTATGGTAAATACGAGATCAACTAACACTAAGAAGATTTCCAAAAGTTCTTCTTGGACGTTATTCTGTGTTGATTTAGTAGTAATAGAATATATAAAAGTTTAGCTAGACACCATCTTGCCTGCCACGGTTTCAACTTCAATATGTACTCTACTTTGCATGATGCTCGTCTGTTTTTTATTTATGTACAACTTGTTTACCGTTGTTGTTGCTACTATTTCTATCACTTCAATTTGTATCGGTACGTACTTAAATTTGTGTAGTTATGTAAAATCTGTAATGTATATGTTGTTTAAAAGTATTTGTTGTACCAGCGATGGTTTTTACAGAAATGTTTATATATTGCAGGTGTATTTGGGATGCTATCTTTTTGGGGTGTAGATTTAGACCCTATCTCAATGGCTACTACTATTATGTCAATTGGATTCAGCGTTGACTTTCCGGCTCATATCACTTTCCATTACTTCAGGGAAGGTCTCGAAGACCCTGAAACACCTCCCGCAAAACGGGTTGCAAGGTACAAATGTTTTCGTTGAATTTGATCGCTCTCAATACTTGCTATTCATACCATATACAATGAGAAGCAATAATTTTTACAACGATCTACAAATAATAATGATTTATAAATGTAATTGCTAGTGTGTTTACAGCTTTAAAATTACACAAAATGGAAAGTGAAATTATTTACTGCTCTATTTAAGATCACTTGCGGGGATTGGTTTCCCTCTTCTTCAGTGTGGAATCTCAACAATTATTTTCGTGCTATGTCTTTTATTTGTAAAGACATACATGAGCGAGGTAAGATATCAATTATAAGGCTTTGCTAAAAATAATAATTAAATTCAGGGGAAAGAAAGGTTAATATGTCGTATGGTAGGCTAAAAGTTCTGAGACAAATGTCATGTTACATAATATTGTGACAAAAACATGAAAATTTACTTGGGTACACACATAATTTCAAACAATAATTGAATCCATTAGGTGTTCAAAGTTTCCTTCTTTTACGGTCACATA
>JAJAVP010000138.1:11651-118447 GCA_020740425.3 Heterorhabditis indica | reverse complement strand
CCTGAAGCCATCTTCCTCATCGATCTCTGGTTATCTCGAACGATGCTCTTCTTGACAATTTTTCCAACGCGAGAAGTGTTCACGGACGTTGGTCTTCTTTTTTTAATATGGTTCTCTATTGTACCATGTTCCTGACCTTTTCGCAGTCCGGTCAACAGCCATTCTCGTGACGGTTTTTTAGCAATATTTTTTCTTTCCTTGCCCGTGTAGGTAGTGCGTACACCTTTGGACATTATATAACAGTTATATCGTAGAAATTTTTGAAAGTTGGAACGTGGTTCAGGGAAGCTTTAGGTAACATTTGCTTTAGCACGACGAATTTAACTGTGTTTATCAGAAGTTATGGAGCACCCTATACTTACAAAAATGCACTCGATTAATAACATATTGCAAGGTATTCGTAAAGACGATGGTTCTTGTCGTGTTGCTTGGTCTCATCCATGGACTCATCCTGGTTCCGGCTTTTTTATGTGCCCTCTCAGAACTATATAATATATTGTTCAAGAAAAGAGTCGGTGATAACCAGGTAATAAATACACAGTTTTTAAAAGTTCAATGCACGTTCATTTATGCCGTATAAAGTATGAAAATATTCCCAAATGTTATTTTTTTCTAGTCATTCTCGTCATTGGCAAGGCTATTCGCTTGGAAAATATCACCATCTTCAAGTGAAGGCAAAATATCTTCTACACCGTCAACACAGTCATGATCTCCTACATTTGTTTAGCCATAATTGTATAGACTGGTTAAGTTTTATGATTTTTAGAGGTATTTTTCAAATTAGAATTTACGTCCTATAAACACTTAATTTCCTTATTCTAGCTTAAAATAAAAATTACACTTATAAGCCTATTAATGAATTAGTTTCCTTCGGATATGACCTCGTCCGCATACCGTTGCTCTCCTGGTGTGCATCGTTCGCCGCGCTTTATCTAGGGCATGATTTCAATATCTTCATGAGAACTTATTCTTTCATATTTTGTTCTCTTGATGCAATTCTTATCTTCATAACATTAGAATCTAGTCTTCATTTGTCTGTATGAATCGTCGACTTAAGATTGACAGTTGTTAACCTTGTAATACGAGTAAACCAAAGCATAAATGTTTCCGATTTAAGTCTACTACAAAATTAAGATTTGTTAGATCACGACAAAAACACCAAATAACACTTTATTTAATCTCTGTCACTAAAACTTACTAAGACGACAATGTTCAAGATCGATTGACAAGTCTTTATTACTAGTTTATTGAGTATTAAGTATAAATTAATCTAAGGCTACTGCAGTTAAGTAAAATTGATGTGGAGTTGTCAATGTATAAGTGGTATTGTATATTTTTCTATTCTGATTAATACAAGCTTCGATGAATTTTCACAACA
Organism: Heterorhabditis indica; assembly: GCA_020740425.3. NCBI lineage: Eukaryota > Metazoa > Nematoda > Chromadorea > Rhabditida > Heterorhabditidae > Heterorhabditis > Heterorhabditis indica. The sequence continues at coordinate 117,069 of JAJAVP010000138.1, read as the reverse complement.
AACAGTATATCCAAAAGACGGAATTAATTATTAATCTCTAACTATTTATATTCATAACTAATTTGTTGTTGACTACATTCTTTAGATTATGTTTTGATATCTGTGCACTATTGCCTAATGTGAAATGTCTTTATACATACTCCTAGATTTTCAGCATATTTTGGCAGTGAAATGTCATAAATATGGCTATTTACAAAAATGACTTCTGCTCTCAATAAACATCTCGTTAAATAACAAATCATTGAATTCCTTTATATACTTTAACAACGGTCCATTGATGAAGTGTTGGTATACGGTAGTCGATGTGCTTTAGCAAGCAGAATAAACCAAAACAAAATGTTGAATATGACGAACTGAAATTGTTTTATTGCAAGTGGCATGCCTTGGTGAGATGAAACCTTCTACTTAAAATGTCAGATTGTCATCGATGAGAACAAAATATTTCATTTTAAATAAAGTAATTTTGGTAAAATACCATCGTAGGGTGTGATAAGTAATTGATTTATGCATGTTCTCTTATTTTATGCGCGTGTAATTCGATGTTACAGTCAAGAATGCGAATACCAACATACTTGGTAAATATTCGATGTGTGCAAAAGTTTTAGTCCTTTTTTCCAAACTTCTAATTTATTCCAATACTATATAAAATACAATTAAATCATTGGAGTATTTTCCTTCGCTTTCTATGACCCTCTACATCTCTCGGGTAAATTTCGGATTCTTTCGGGAAAGAATGGTATCGGCTTGGAGGCAATGAATCCATCGATCCATTTTCGTACGTCGGCCACATCTCGAAAGCGCTGTCCAGCTAAACAGTTCTGCATCGGTGGGAATAAATGATAATCCGAAGACGCCAAGTCGGGGGAATATGTCGCGTGCGGGAGAACTTCCCAGCCCATGTTCAACATGGTCTGCTAAGTACTCAAAACAACACGCGGTCTAGCGTTGTCACGAAGCAAAATGACCTTCCTACTTCCTTGTCCATTAAATGGTCTTTTCTGTTCTATTACGTCGCCCAAACTAGCCGTTTGACGACGGCAGTGTTCGGCAGCAACCGTTTCGCCCGGTTGGAGGAACTCGTAAAATAGCACACTCTTCATATCCCATCAAATGCACAGAAGTACTTTTTTTGGTGCGGCTATTTGGCTTTACCATTGGCGCTAATGGCTGGCCGGGGTCTACTCAAGAATGTGTGCATTTAGAATTGTCATACCTGATCTATTTTTCGTCGCTGGCTCTAAAACGTCGAAATCTGTAAATGTTTTGAGAAACAACATCTTCACAAGAATAGAGCGAATGGATTCGCATACTTCAGCACTGTTTTTCCTTTGTTGGAACTCGTAGAGACTAGAGTGGCGAATATGCAGTTTTTGGTGGTTTATTGTGTTTGTTACTGTTTTGTGAGGATTTGTTTACCATTAAATCATGACAAGTGACTTTCCAAAAACTGCAATACCAACACTACAAATAAGCAAAAAGACGGGAATTTATTTAAGTTTTGAATAGTTATACCAGTGCTGGTAAAAACGACTAAAACATCTGCACACACCTAATATTTCTGACCTTGATGGTGGCTCTACCTTAACCCCCAAACGTTGGACAAAGATTGAAAACTAGATTGAATATTTCCAATCTTTTCAAAATAATTTACCAGTTATAAAAAATAAATGAGTTGAGTAGTGATACCTAACTCGCTCTGGCATTTTATTGCGTTGTTATTGCTCTTAAGTTATGCTAAGATAATAAATAGTTTTAGTTAGCTAAAGTATTTCCCATTATAGTTTCGCATTATTTTCTGCCACTTCCATGGGCTAAATTGGTTCATCCACAATAAACTTTCATAAGTAGTGTTTGGTCACTCAAAAGGTTTGGCACGTGAATGGTACAGCAGTTCATTTACGCATTATGGTGTCTGAAAGGGTTAGAAACCGGTAGAGCCTTTAGAATAATGACATTGAGCAGTAAAACTTCATTAATGCTAATTAGAGAATTGATTTGCGCATCAAAGTAATTGAGCAAATAAATAAGCCTAACCAACATAAGAAATTAACAGTACTATTTTCATCTATATTTTAAGCATCTATTCTGAAGTTAGATATTAAATAAATTTTATGAGCTTCTAAATTTAAATTCAAAACTTATATTACAAAAATAACAATTTTGAATTTACTGACTCACCCCAGAGGGAAATACTATTCTACTGACGATGTCGATGTGACTGTGTCGTACACAGAATCGATTAGGCTGCTTGATCACAGCAATAATGGAAGTGGGTGTACTATTACAAGTGCATTCAGCAAGACGAGCGTCTGGAGAAAAGTTTAACTGAAGTTGTAAAATAGAGACATCAAAGAGCCATTTCTTTCTAAATAAAAATATCATCAAATATACTTTCTTAAATAAAAATATGCTGAAATCACGTAGCAATGGTTACACATTGCACAGAATAGCTAATCAAAGCAACTGAGAGCTCTAAATTGCTCGTTCTTTTAAAATAAGGATTTAGCCAATTATATAGAGTTGGAATCAGTATTGAATTTTCAACTTAATTTCGTCATTAAGTTACCCCTCAGTTTGTCTGACTTCTCATTTCTGGTCGCTTTTTTTAGCCCATAACTCCAGCCACTGTCGCCATGTATTTTGTTATATGCTTGAAACCTTGTTCTAGTTATGACTGTGTTGCATTCATAAGGAAATAATTAGTACCTATTATGAAATGAAGAAATACTGACAATAAAATAAGGTACACAATTGGAAAACAAATAGAAAATAATAGTATAAGTGCTTAGTATGAAGTGCAGATCCGCTTTGTACTATAAAAGTTCGTATTCTACTTTTCGAACGAATATCATAGACTGTTATAGTAAAGCTTTTCGGCAGTCTTTTCACGCCCAGTTATAGTTCTTGAGTGCTAATGACGGTCATATCCTTTTTATCACTACTGTATCTTCAGTGATGGCGTCACTAGTAATAATTCTGTTAAGAATAACAGAATTGAAGGGTTTTAAGAAGACAAGAATATGGTTCATGCAAGTAGAATTAAGAGTTTCATCTCCAGTGTCCATACAACCAATAATGAGGCTGCATCAAGAACATTGATTAAGAGTTGTATAAAAAAATAGAAGAAAAATATGAAACTTGTTGAGCCGCTGAACATCTCGGGTGTTTATAGAAGCACAAATGGAAACTACGAGTGATCGAAAAACTCCTTTATGACTTGACTTCACATTTTTATATTGTTATAGTCTTAAGAAAAGCTAATAGAATGAGAAAAGAACACAGTGTAGAACCGAAAAAATAGTAAAAAGAGAAAAATCTTCGAAGCAGTATTAGAATGAAGGTCAGAACCGCGCTTAACTCCAGTTTACAACCTCTATCCATTTGGCTATTACAACTGCATTCTATAAATTGAGATAGTAAAAAAGTGGTCTAGTGAATGAGAGGTTCAAAGTGGGCATAATCGTGAAACATGGTGTGTCACCAATATTGAATTAAAATAAACTCAATGCCGCCAGAAAAAAATCGACTAGCATTCAATAATCAAATCTGTTCACTATCATAGCAAATATTTCCTATGAGCCATAGTTATAGATAAATTTATTTTTGCTACTTCAATAGTGAAAGACACCTATTTTAACGAGAAAAAATATCTGAAAAATAGAAAGTTCGGCATACATTACATCGAAATTTCAATGTTAATTCCAGCTCTCTATTTAATTTGCTAAATTGTTAAATTAAATTTTGCCTATAAACTTCATTTTAAAATTTAAAGGGATTTAAAAATATTATGTCATAAATTATGCTTCAGTAAAATGAAGATATAAAGTTATTACTAGTACTTATGTATTGTTATTCTAAATTAATAATGGTTATCAGTTTAAAGTATATAGAAAAGTGTAGCATATATGAATGATTGGTGGAAATATGAACTGATTTTGCTATCCAAAAACAAACCATGCAACAAATCAGGAGTTGGTGGAGCAGGCTTATGTTCGCTTCTTTTTTCTCTTCTTCTTCTGTCCTCATTTTTTTTCTAAATATTTGTATGCTTTGAAGTGAAATATAAACAAACCATACAGTAGAACTGCGATAATGTTGCGATGCAATGCAAGGAATTGTTATAGGCTGAGTAAATTTTAAGTTAGGAAAACAAATACTTAGCTATTGAATAAATCTGATTAGTGAAATTGCAAAATCAAACCTTAGAATATGCTACGCATGCATATTCTATAAGAGCTAATACAACGAGGAGGTAGCAGAATCCTAAGTAGACGTCTACAGCTTTTACGTAAGCGACAGGCGGAAGTCGTCGGTTAGTTCCTGTCATGAGATGTGTCTCCGTTAAAACAGTCATTACTCCAATGATTGTACGTGAAGGTGCTGAATCTCGGGAGATCCAAAAAGACACCTGAATAAAATAATAATACAAAACTTTAAAATAAATAAAAATAGGTCATGGATGTATATGCATTTATACATTTATATATCTCATTAAGAATAGGTTTTACGTCCACTCAAGTAAACACCCACCCATGATATGGCCACTACTAGACCAGCTGGAACAAAGATTTGCAACATATAGAAGCCACTTTCACGATCAAATATAAACATAACCCAAAGACGTGAGTAGGAACCTAAAAATAGTATTTTAACGCAATGTAAAACGACATCTGGAGGTAGTGACATCGTAGCGACTTGGTGCTGAAAACAAAGAAATAAACTATTTAAAATCCACATCATATGGCTTAAGTTACATATCTTATAAATAATATTAATACTTATACTAATGGAAGAATTATTTTTACTTATTTGAATAATCCCTTAATATTAGTGAATATTCCTTTCGTTCATACCCGATGACGTTGTGGCCATTGTTCGATTTACGCATACTTGAGCGAATCGATACGATGGCAGTTCAACGTCGTTCGTTTTAACTGCAGATGGACAATTCGGATCCTTTGCTCCACACCAGTGATACTCAATGGTAGCGGTTGTATATCCATCTAAATATGTTTTTTGCTTCTAAGGATCCTTAAATCAACTATTTATCGTTAATTCCAATAATCAACCAAAATACCCCATAGTCCAATATTTCTGCCTAATCAAGAAAAATCAATATGTACAGCTATATAATATATATATATATATATATCGATTTTTGAGCGAATATTATTCATATAAGGTCGAATGAAAAGCCCATTAGTACAGAAGTACAAAATTCATAAATCACATAAGAAAATGATTATGCTTAATTTGAGTAGCGGTGATAGGAACATTAGAAAACGAACAGTATTACCAAACACTCACATGCACATGCAATTCATCTCAACCTTCTCATCTACTCTATCGATAATGCTGTTCTGGTTCATACATTGATCAGTAAATCAAAAATATCAGGTGCACCAGGTAAAATCTATTCAGAAAGCACCGGATCAACTCATATGACAGGGGAAGTGAGGTGTGATATCGTGACTGCGAATAAGTGACTATTATTCAGTCTTCGATTTCAATCGGATTCCATTCGTCCTTGCTGAGATTCTCTGACATGGAGCTAAGCACGGTCATAATCGTCCAGTAACCAACTGAAATTTATTTCCTACTTGTTGACTCAGATAATTGGCAGTTACCAACCTGTACTAGAAATGGCAAAGGTTGGTAAGTATTAAGAAACACTTCAGTCGAATAAAATAGTTGTGAGTTTTCCAGACTTACTGTTGAATCCGAAAAAGAGTAGCGGAAATATATATCGGCTGCATTTGTCGATTTTAGCTGGAGTTACATTACGACACGTCTTCGAAGCCTAAGACAGAAAACAACATAGTTTATGTTTCTTATCTTTATTTTGCTCTCTTGATTTATTTTTGCAACATAATATGTGCTAAAATGTGTAATAGGCATTTATTATTTCAGTATAATTCTTATAGTAATATTTGTCTTTACTCAGAAATCGTTGTTAATAGTGAAATAAAAGTATACCTACGCCTTCTAATATATTTTTTTAGAATAATTGTTCAAATAATATATTTTGCAGAGGAAAATTTCTCATGCATACTTTGCTACTTTTAAGCTGAATGAACTCGTCCAAAAGTTAATGTACGATCGAGTCTTGGTATTTAACTTCTTGGGATAAGGAGGAAGGTCCTTTTACCTTCTTTGGTTTACCAAAAGGTGCAGGCCATAATGTATGAGATCCATCAGTGACTAGCCGTGGGTGCTGTATTAGTGGAATTGTTCGACAGTCGCAATCCGATGGAATCTCCATGAGTTGATGCTGCATAGTTTCCCCAATTAATTAGTTAAAATGTTAAAAATATTTTCAACATATAAATTGAATTTATAGTTCACTGCCAAAACTCGGGTATTGATTATATGGAGATATAGATCAAGATTCAATCCAATCTAACATGTCTAGTGAGTTTAACGAATAGATTATATAGTATTCATAATTTGGTTCTAATTGTCTTCAAAATTTATTATAAATTAAGGGGAAAGCGTAATAAAATATTTACCATGGAAGAATTGTGAGGCCCAAAAAAGAGATCTGTCTGGAACAGATAAATATTTAAACTGTGATCGATATTTTAAAAAATAAGGAATGTTTAAGAAAATTTCAGTTCATTCCTAGAAACGACGCAACAAAGCTAATCTGGGAGGATATTTTGAGCGTTGTTTATTGTTTTAATTTTGAGCTACGTCAGTAGTATCAAGGCTGAATGAAGGTCCACTTTAATAATTAAATGTTTTATGATACGAAAGTCCTTTCAAATTCCAAAATATCGTTTTATTAAATTCACTTTAAAGTAAAAAAGAGCACTTATGTTGGAAAAATTAGAATTTGTAATTACATAGAACACGAAAATAAAACTTAACAGGAAATCATTTTTGTAGGAACATTGGAGTGGACTAGACTCTACAAAAGTGGCCTCACTGTTGTAGATTAAGATACCATACCCTCTACCCAATCCATATGTATTTTGGAATACGATTTTAACGACTTACATGAGCATAACTTTTAGCTGGAGTAGAGTTCTGTGACATCACGGCCATTTCATAGGTCTGAAGCATGTAATTAGCCTCGTATTCAAAAACAATCTGTGAAGTTCTACTAAATGTGCTGTGTATCTCACTGTTGAAGTGCACTGGGCAGACGATAATGCGGATTTTAGACTAGGTAAAATATTTGAGTTTATTTTCTCCACTTATTTTATAAAAATTAGACTGTTAATTGTTGTCCGAAATGTTACTATTATTATTTAAATTTTATATAGGCTTCAAACGGTTTCTTATTTAAAACAAATAACTAGAAAAATAACTCACATTATTGTTTGGCTGTTTCGGTGATAGATTGCTGCTGAACATAGGCATTTCGGTGCGCTGCTGTTGTTCTGCTTGTCGACGTCGCTTTTCCCTTCTCAGAACGATTCTCTTATTCATGTATGATACAACTGCATATTCCACCAGTGAAGCGAAAACCATCACAAAACTAAAATTTTGATTTACAATAAATTATTATATTATATTATAAAAGCTTACCAAAAATTTAAGAAAACGTCCAGACCCTTGATATAACTAACTTTCGGCATAGAATTCTATAAAAAAACAAGTTAGAAATATAAAGCATTATTAGGTATATGCACTTAAAATATTTATTTAAAATAAATTAATAGATGGAAGAGAATAATAGGATAGATTTCGCTCTAACATTTGTTGTAGTAATAAGAGTTGTCATTGTGAGCACAGTTGTGACTCCCAATCCTACTCGAGCTGGAGAGGCTTCCCTATTCAACCAAAAAGAGACCTAAAATTAAGAAACAGGATAAATTGGTTAAATTAAGACTTTCTAAAATGCGCTATATATATATATGAACTATGTCTAAGCTTTTGGTGTCACTAAAATGAATATTCACGAATTTTACCAATACTGTAAATAATGATATTATACTGGACACTACTCTTTTAATCACAAATTGTATATTTTAATGTTTTCATAGACATGACAGTAACAAACCCATGATATGGTAACGATGAGCATGGATGGAATGACAATATTCATCGAATAAAAGCCCATATTTCTTACTAAAAGTACTTCGAAGTAGAGGCGCACATACTCACCTGAAAACGGTTTAAAAGCCAGTGAAGTGTATCCACAACAGCATAGGATACTACTTACGAGTTACTCATTGGCTTAGAAAGTCGAAACAATAAGCAATGGGAATTTGTTGACATACCCGAAGAAGTGACAGCCTTTGTAATATTAACATTGTATCCAGTCTGCTTGAACTGCGGCAACATGAACTTATCAAAAGCGACGGCACCCGTTTTCGAATCTGATTTCTTCTTTCCCCAAAAGTAATCAATATCTGCTGTTGTATAACCATCTGAAATAGGTATTCATGATTTCATCCCTCTTTCACTATAACCCCTAGTTTATTCGCAGTTCGGTGTTTCATTTTTTCGGTCACACCAGGCCTGTGGGGATACAAACGTTACCAACAATTCCCTCAATGTAGAAGATAATAAAATATATTTATTTATTAATCTATAAATAGACAGATTAGAAGTCAGTGCTGAGAACGGCATCATTCTGACTGATTGTTATAAAATACATCCAGTACCCGATGTTGAAGATTACGAAAATCTGAAAATGTGATATATAGTGCCATTTATTATTAGCTCTTTATTGAAAATAATGGTAGAGTATAAAATGTTAGAAATACTCCACTGAATTTGCGCACAAAATAAAAGAATCTACTTAGATTCCGGAAGATAAAAGGTAAATAGTTCACTGAAGTAAGAAAAGACTAGAATTAGAACATATAGGGGAACAAAAATAGAACTAGATAATGAGTGCACCGTGGGAAATATCCACCGCGAATACATGTCAATGTTTGATGGTCGAAAGCACTTCCACGAAGATTTCCAGTCCACCTGCATTTTTGCAATTGCAAAAGTAGACCTTGACAAACAGTTTCTCAACGAAGGTAAGTCATCGGCTGCTGGGGTCACACTAGGGTACGTAGCTTCCTTAAACGGTGTTGTTTCAAAAAGCCGGTTTTGCATGTACTATTACCCTTTCATTTAGACCTATAAGAGTACAATGCTTTACAAGTACTTGATTTAAGAAGAGTTAACTATTTATGTACCTCTAGATTGTAATTCTGCTACAAACCTTTAAATTAACAAGTGGTTGACCTTCTGGTATATATAAATTTGAATTCCTATCAGTTGAGGAATAGAATGGTCGATAGCCACTATTCAAAAAGCTTGGAACTGAGAAAGCTGGGGCACATGGCTCCGAAGGTGAATGTATACTTCTGAAAAATAATATTTTAAATGTTCTGCGTCACCCTTTTCTCAGAAATTCAGCTTACTATTATGAAAGGCACTTTCGAATTTTAGTCGTGTATAAGTGCCTATAATACCCACATAAAACAGTTTTGTTAAAATTTTAAAATTTTGTCGATACCATAAAAAAATAACAAATTTCATAATAAGATATAATATTTTTGTTTAGGCTTACAGATTATCAAGAAACGAAGTGGTAAGAATCTGGCGATCATTTTCAGGCTTATGTATGATATCCCCAGACAATTAGACCAGAACAATGGAGAAACTATCATTCTAACACTTGCAAGCCTAGCTTATGAAGTAATGTATTGAAAATAATTGTTGAAAATAAGTGTAGTTTAAACTAAACAAGAAATTATACATTTATTTCTATATATATAAAACGGCAAAGAAGCCTAGCTTCGCCTAATATTAGTTTATTATGAATTTATGGGAGATTATGACTTTCGACACTAAAAATGAATAATACTACTCCACATAATTCTGAATTTTAAGAAACATCGAAAATTGTCTTTAATTTACCTGAGTAGGTTGGCTACTTCAAATGTATCAAACAGTTTCTTATCCTCTTATAAATGTTCCAGGATACAATTATTCTTGCGTGATTCATTATACACTCTGTGACGATTGAGTGTGAAACTATTTTATCGGCCTTATCCCACTTGGCAATCGATAAATTAGATAATTATCGCTTTTTGTTAGAATTTTCAGCCGAACGAGCACCAGTAAATGTGACCATACAAGTGTGGAGTTAATTTTGTCCATCTATTACTAACAGCAAAAAAGTGTTTATATACTCAACTTGGCTGGCTTTACAACACGAAACACCTTCCAGAATAAACTGATTTTCCGTTCAATAGTTTATTCTTTTCGTTAATGTTTCACTGGATGTCAGGATCTATTCCTCACTTACTTGGATTCCTTTCTTTTCTTCACTAGTTTCATTCTCTTGTTTATGTATCCAACTGCAGCATATTCAAGCAGTGAACAGAAGACCATCATAAATGATACTCCTGAAAATATTTACATTTTTAGAGTTTGGTTAAATCAACAAATGGCCACAGTTTCTTATAAACATTATCAACCTCATTTTATACTTTTACTTTCCGAATAAATTCTAAGAAGCGGCATTGCATTCAGTGGACTTAATAGGGAACTGAAGTGTGTGAAGAGATTTTTCTATTAATCCCTTTGCACAGGAGACCGAATAATCTTCAAAAATTCTCGCCTACGTAGCACGTTGCAACAGTTGTTCGTAATGTCGATTAATTGCCGATTTAGTGAGACTGAGTGTATGAAAAGGAAAGAGATAAAATTAGTTCAGAGATCCGCGAAAAAAATTACTAAGCAAGTCGATGATAACCTGACCAATAAGACCCCGATTGCAGTTATTAGCAATTCATATCAGGCTTATCATAATATGGAAAAGGTGCTTTATATGGCGGTTGGTCGGTGCTCGAATGGCTGTAAGTTTCCGTTCGTTTTAGAAAAGGCGATTCTTTCAAGCTAAACTTATTTTTGGCTTTCTCCACTATGTATTCTATGGTTAAAAACATCTTTAGGAACATTAACTGTCGTATTATAAAAATTGCTTTTGCACACACTTTCTGATCTTCGAACTGCATATTTCTGTCATCGCAAGCCGCCTTACTATCATTGGACTATTCCAGTTTTCTAATTCTGAGGACTCCCTCACCGCTAACACCTGTACTTATTCGATAGCTGTTAGAACGAGTGCCATAAAACAAGCTGAAACGATGGCATACGTCTTTATACAGGTCATTTCTTTTTCAGCAACTGCTTGTACTTTTGTTCAATGAACTCAGCCTAGTAAGTGCTTAAACAACTAGTAAACAAAGTAATTTTAGGTTTTTTTATATTTAAAAAATTAGTAATGAAAATCAGGTGCAGATAAACCAAAAGAATTATTTAATTATTATGTTTAGTGTTTGTTTTCGTAAATCAAACTTTCTTCATTCAGCTACCAAGTTTTAGCTGATGTTAATATTTAGAGTAGGAGATTGACGTGTAGCAAGCAGTCTCTAACATTTATTTTTTTAAGCATTAAATCGATAAGGTTATTCTTCCATAAACATTTGAGCCAACCTATTTTCGTGCATGTTCAGCTGAAGGATGAGCAAAGTGAAATTTGATATTCGAGAAGTGTCTCCAATAAGATAGCACTTACGAAATAGTTCATGTTTTCTTATTTCCAAAAATATTTTTTAAATAATTGAGAATAAATAAAAGATTCATAATACCTAGAATATTGAAAACTGCTAAATTACTAATCAAGCTTAGACCTTTTTTGTTTGTTGTAGTGTTTCACGTAATAGTTTTCTTCAAAAATTGTTTAATTAGAAACTTTTAGCAGTCTCAGTATTCCCGTAGCAGCCCATTTTAGCATGTAGTTATAAGTCATATTCAGCTCATTGACGAAAGTGGAAACAAAACGGATCGCGTGAAACTGAAGTATTCACTAACTCATAAGAAAAAGTACCAAAGAGGACATGTAAGCAGGAAATATGAAAGAAAGAATTTTCCTTGTTTAATGGTGGAGAAAACGAGAGTGATACCAAGATGAAATAAGAGCCGAGATTTATTTTTTAACGTCGGACCTATTTCTACTGCTCGACCAGCCAATATTAGGTCCACTTAAAAATGTCGAAATAACGCATGTAAGAAAAGAAAGTAAGGAATATGAATTTTTGATTTTATAGTTTTCTTTTATTAGCCACGTTTTGTTCATATAAATTTTTATTACCATGTAAGTTTATCTTTGCTAAAAGAAACAAAGATATAGCACCATGGTTTGAATTCAATGTGCGTTTTTTTTCTATTCTCAGCTGCTGATGACGATCATAAACTGTGGCATCTGCATTCAATCATGGTTATTGAACACGAAAAAAACATGTTGTATCGATTTCGTTGTGGAAAATGGATTGGAACTTCAACCGAAGGGGTTAGTTATTAATTATGCTATTAGTAAACAATCCACAAATAGGAATAATGAAAATAAACCTGTTTAATTTCCATATCACTGAGTCATACATGACTCTAGACGTTGAGGGCGAGCCATTCAACGTATTACCTACAGAACCTCTTCAACTTTTCATTGATTAAGAGTGTGAATACTTATACCAGTGAAGAAATAAATCATTATGTTTCACTAAGAGACAACTCGGAAAGAATCATTATTTTGTAAATTGCAAATAGTTGTTATCAATTTCTGCGGAATCATCATTTTTTTGGAGTCACGGGTGTGACTGAGGAGAGAACTTATGCTGAACTGAGCCTTACACCAATTTGTCCAAGCTTATAAATGTAGCTGCGACATGCTGTCGTCATAAACTATTACAGTTAGATGACCACTTTGCCTCGCAAAACGAGTGTAAATTAGCGTAAATACATCAGTTTACATCGAAATAGACATCGGACACCGGGGATAAAGTGGCGGGAATAGGAATAGAGGACGTTGGAAAAAAATCAAGACAGTGCTGGTGAGAAAAGCGTATATACTTAAGTGAATCCACATGTAAAATCATTAGTATAGAAATTTCAAAACTATTGTTCCATATTTTAAAATTTTGCTTACCTAAAAATATGTCGATGCTCTTAACGTAGGAGACTTTTGGCATAGCAGACTAAAACTTGAAAATAATTTAGCATGTCAAGCAACGTTCAACTACAATGTGTTTTATATGATAAAGTTGCCTTTCTTATTAACGGGTAAATATCCATATAGATGTTTTATATCTAGATATATATGTATTTATGTACAATAATTTCTACTTAACCGTCACAATAATCTAGGTAGTTGACCTGAACCGGGATTATTTCCACACTACACTTTCTAAAATAGAGAAATTATTTAAAATGACTTACATTTGTAGTAGTCATGAGAGTTGTCATTGTAAGTACAGTGGTGACCCCAAGTGCAACTCGTGCAGGAGTTGCATCACGGCTTAGCCAGAATGATACCTTCAAATAAGTTGATTTCCGTTGCGTTATTTCGTATTAGCTTTCAAAAATTATTTAGATTTTTGGGTATAAACTTTCTATTTCTAGGCAGTTGTCGTTTCCTCTAATTATTAAAATACTCACATTTTAGTTACTAACTTAAAATAATGAGATTGCAAATAAATTGACTATTAGGTCATAATATAACTTACCCATGAAATAACAACAATTAGGATAGATGGAAGATAAATTTGGATGATGTAAAACCCAATATTCCGCTTGAAGAGGAAATAACATACAAGTCGTGAATATTCTCCTAAAAAACGATTGAAACTTTTGTAAACGTAAGGCATCTTATTTACAGAATATTCTTAGCATAGTCATTAAGATAGATTTACAGGGCTTTTCAGAATTCTGAATCTAGGATTTGATCAAATATCTAAAAGATAAAGCAGACATTAGTTATATGAGTTGAAATTCGTAATTTCTTTATCTTACAAAAGAAACTGAAATTTTGGATCTTTCTCTCATATTTTTCGTAGAAAATTTAGCAATACTCACCTGAGCTAAGCTTCTGAGTTCTGTTACTGATTTTTACGTCGGCGAGAACAAACTGAGGAAGCTCGAACTCGGATCGTGTCACCGAATTTTCGGAAGCAAATACATAGTTAATGTCCAGGATACTGTAGCCGTCTGCAAGGCGACGTTTGCACGTCGCGGACAGCAAATCGTATGCGCAACAGTCCGGTTTAGTCAAGCAAAACGAATAACGAATTGGCAGTTTACGTATTAGTTCATGCTAATTTGACCTGCTCAACGCAAACATACAGAAAAATAGGCATACATTAACTATTTTTCCCTATATTCAACGAATCTAAACAAAAGTCTACTTAAAACATGCAACATTGATCACCATAATTTGCAAGCACACAACAGCAGTATTGGAAGGATAGGTTGGACGAGTGTAACAATCACCTCTCTAAAATATCATGGTAGATGATCTTGAAGGAGATTTGTTGTGGTCGAGCTGATTTGAATATCGATGGCTAAAAGGTGATTAGGGGACAAACGGGCCTAGGGACCTAGAGACCTGGTGCAACCTTTTTTATTTCTGATTTTGATTTACGTACACGTCTACACACCGCTACTCCACTTTATTTACTAAACACTCGATAACTATTTCGGAACTATTTCAGATTGTTAAAAAGACATGAGGTAAGGAAATATCGTCCCGAAACAGTAAATTAAACATAATTGAAGTAACTAACAACTCTCGATTTCCAGTTTACATCTTTGTGAGTCCATTGGAAAGAGCTGAAGTTTCATCGGACAGGTAGCAGTGACAGTTAATCTCAAATATATAATAGTTATTCTTTTAACACCAATAGTAGTTAATCAAAAAATATTTGCGCTTTAATAATTCTTACTTTATTGTTATTTCTATAAAATTCCAAGATTTATTATTATTAAGACTAAATTTCATATGAATTAGATTAAAGTATTAGCAATAAACAGTCACAACTATCGCATCCATAACTTTTAAGATCACTTTATCCCTCCAAACAATGTTTAAATCTCTTAAATCCTCATGGGATCTTTGGTATTATATAGTAGCGCTGAGATTAGGCAAACTTTCAAAATGCCGCCGCAACCCATGATGGCACTTTTTTTTTGCCGATTTTTGAATTTGCACCAGTACAAAGACATGAAAGTGCCTGCTATTTTAAGTTAAATACATTTTTGGCATTTCATTTAATCAGATACTTAATTTTCAGTTGTATTTTAATAACTCTGCTAATTGAAAGTTTACAGTCTAATGAGAATTGTGTACTAACTCCAGTGCTAATACCAATTTTCTAAAGTGATGTCATAAGATAGAGACGTAGATTAGTGCAATCAGCAAACTTTCAGCTTATTGTCACTGACAGCAAAGATGTTTCATGTGCGTGCTATAAAATCATTGCAAACGAACAAATTAGAGGCGGTGTTTGGAATAAAGCCCGTTGAGTCGCCTCACGACTCTATTTACCTCTTCCCCCAATATTATAAGCACGCACAAGAGAACACTACACAGATAAGTGCCTGTGCGTACGTATAATTTAAAAAGACGAGCTTTCCTCGCTACTCATATTTCAGATTCCTTGGACCAGGGATTGCTCTCTAATACCTATGAGTGGCAATGACATCACACATCCATCTCATGAATCCATCGTGTCAACTCATGAATAATCCCTATAATTTCCTCACGCAGAATTATGTGTAAGTCGTAGGATTTCACCTGTCACTAAAACCTCTCATCTCATTAAATGAATCACCGTAAACACGCAGTGCCATAATTTTTTATATTCAGCACTTGTACTATTCCGTATTTTTTGTCATGAATATTCTATATTCATGATGCTTTCAGTGATAAGAAATGCTATAATTAATGCACATTCTTACATGATTTTATTCAAACACTTCCCAAGATGACTACGGTTGATTAAATGTGTGATATGGCGAACATAAACCTAGAAACGGTATAAAAGTATGCCTCTGTTAATCCAACCATTATTGTTGTTTTTGGTTTTCTTCTTCTCGTCGGCTCGATTTTTTCCTTGCGGCTCTCAGTCCGCGCTTATAATTATTCCCTTGTTGTTCGTATATTGTATTACTGTCATTTCACTCTTCTCTTTGATTAGTGTTTTCCTTTTGATTGTAGATTTCTTGGTTGCTAATAAATCTTACTAAGATCATTTGGCGTACACTTCTACAGTAAAGAAAGGAACTCTACGCGGCTTACGGTTATAGCCTCACTACTCCCTCTCGCAAACTCTTTTCTTTACATTAGTTGAGTTTTAACTGCTCCATTTAACTTCTTACATTAATGAATTTTATAAAGGGAAATTTGCAATACGAGATATAGAAAATTCAAGACACCTTGTAATAATGGGAACTTACCGCTGACTAGTATATACAGTGCCGTCGCTATCTATTCGCAAGAATGAGTTGTGAGTTGTAGCTACATGGAAAAAAGACTTTTTCTCATTTGGAAAAAAAGTATCCGGTTTCCACAGCTTTTCGAGGTAATCCACACCTACCTGAACTCAGCACTTTATAGATGTTTATATGCATGTATTAAAATAATTAGTCTCATATTTTCTTTAAATAAAATACGTAATTTTAAGTTATCAATAATTGAACTGTTTCAGAAACTTCCTTAATAAGCTGCCGTGTTTTTACTTCGAAAAGTTGCACGCAAATAGGCATATCTAAAGATTCTCAGTAAAATTCCATCGTGGGATTTCCATGATGTTTATTAACTATTACCAAAATATTTGGGCAGGTTAATCAATTATTTTATAGCCTACAAAAGATGTAATTAATGTAAGATGTTTTAGCAAAATAAAGCAATTGTTTTTATACAAGAGCAAAATCAAATTTAAATGGCACTTCGTGCTAAGTAGAGAAGATAGAGAGAAAGATTGGTAAGTGAAAAACTAACGGTAAGCGAAGAAATCTGTTTGGACATTCCAAGATCCAGAGCTCCAAAAGCTAATCGTGGATCTTGCCAGGTTTGTCGCATATAGAAGTCTAATGTAAAATCCTGAAATTATGATACTTGCTCTTTGCGATATAATATATTCAAAGAAAGATATTCATATGTAGCATTCTATCTCATAAACTTGCGCCCTTATATATTAAAACCAGTCGTGGTTATACTCCTTAATGAAAAATAACTATTTTTATATTTGAGTTAGTTCTCTACTCTTATAAACGTACGTCTTGCTTGTCGCTCTTGATATTGTTAATTCCAGTTTATAAAGCTTTAAGTTTAATATAATTGTGAATCGTCTCAAATAAGACATCTACGCAGTCCCTGTACTAGTCTTTCAAAAACTATTAGTATAAAATATTAAGCCTACTAAGAGTCAATTTTAGATAGTTTGAAACAACCTGTACTCTTATTCGTCAGAATATACTTGATAGAGTAAAGGAACCAACAAAACCTATCCCACAATCATCAGTGAAAAAGAAATCGCAGTGTTCACGTCATATAGATAATAATAAAACTAAATAAAATAAATCAGACAGATTGTATACTTAGGCTACTCATGGCAGTACTAAAATTCATACTCTGAACTACTCATGCATGTTCCGCAGATAGAGAATACAAGGACATTGTGAACTAAATAGTGACTCTTAATTCTTTACGAATTTTAATGATTCAAACAGTGTGTCAGCAATTATGAAAATTATCTCACCATATCAACTTCGGAGACTGCACTAATGGAAGACACATGGATAGTGATACCAACATCAACAGGCTTATCTCCATATCTAAATAATTATTAATTAAGTTTAGAGGCTTTATGTTGATAGAGCCTAATGCTTGCAATTCTATTGTAAATAGATTATCTCTGAATGTTTGTTTATTATATAATAAAGTGCGATACTTTCAGTTTATATAGCTATATTGTTAAGGCCCCTATAACAATAAACTAATATTTTCCAACTTCTGCTTTGAGGAAATACATTAAACTTTATATTTTTATGCTAGCAGCTTGGCATTCTAAATATTACTTAACCATAAGTGTAATTAACATGTTGGTTATAGATTGAGTACCCCTTAATTTGCAACCTCAGTCAAGCAAAATATTGATTACGGCTGAAATTCTACTTCACTCCCTTTGATAAACAAGGGTGCTGTGCATCTGTTGTGGCCAGTGACATTCAGAAAAACGAAGTCGCCGAAAATATCGCCTTTGCACAATAGCACCTTGTGGCTGCAGCAGATTTGTAAATTATAATCATCCAAACATCATTTTCATGGTTCTTTTAGAAAAAAGTTAACTGTTGAGATCTTCTAGTATACGGTTTCAAACAATAAGATAATTAGGCTAAACACGATTTCTCCAAATAATTCTTTAAGTGCTGATGAATACAAAACTAATGATAGAAATGATATTTGGGTAAGGTGTGCTCTTGAACTATTAACAGCATTGCTATCGTTTTAAGCAATGAATATTACTCTTTAAAACCTAAAAATGTTATTATATTTGTTCCAATGTCTAGTTTTAAAGTGAGAAGCCGCAACTAAAATTTCTAACTCTGTTGCTTCTTTGAATATTGTTAAGATAATGGCGTTTTTTGAAAAGGAAGCTGCAGAACTTCCTTTTCGTGCTTAGTGGATGCGGCGGATCTTAAGCCATGTGATTATCGTATGCGGTCGTTGCTCGGAGCCCGTGTGTACGCAAAAGAAGGGTTCGATTCTGCCGACCAATTTATGAAGAACATTCTCGAAGTCTACGAAGAGGTTCCAATCAATAAAAGCAGGAAATGATGTTCCGAATTTCCATTTATAAGGAAATAGTATTGCATGGAAGAAACAACTTTCCCATTTCCGGGTAGAGATAACATACTTTAAACTTAGAAAATTTCGTTCAAATATTTGATAACAAATTATATAAATATTATGGTAGAAATCTTCAACAGAAATAGTCCTATCCATATCTACTATTAGAAAAGTGCATGTTCTGATTTAAAAATTGCAATTATAAACAAAATAACAGCATCTTATAACGATTAACTCACCTAGGCCGTAATCGTTTGTCATAGATTGTTTTGTTAGTAAGCCTATCTAGTACATGGGATAATTGAGTAGTATCCACCACGACGTCTCTAAATAAATTTGTTACATATTGCATTTAGTTAGGTTTTTACTTATTTTCTTTCTCCACATGAAACGGAACTACAATAACTGGAAACTATCCTATCATATATTGCCTTCGAAATACAATCTCATGGCATCAAGCGATATACGAACATTATTCGGCCAAACGCTTCCAGATACTCAAGTGGCCACTTTTTCCATTAGCGACGTTTTGCACAAGTTTGTCACTTATTAGATTTGCAAACTTCGCGCCCTGATAAAAGACTCTTGGACTAAATTTCTGCTAACGACATAGTTTACAGACTTCATATTTTGGTGCACAAAGAAATTATAGAAGAAAGAAAGCAAGAAAAGTATAATTCCATGACAACTTCTTCCTAATTACAATAGAAGGATTTTCGAACAAAACCAATTTATTGTTATATATAAATATGTTAGTTTAATATAAATACTTACTTCATTCTATTATTAAGTGATTAAAGGCATAATTTTGTTTGTAGATTTAAAATGCTGTAATTCATTCTGCATGATTCTCTTCAAACTACACTAATTTTAAATACAATGTAACAGACACATTTGTAGCACACAATTCAGCTATTTCCAAAATTCAGTATAAATTTGGTATTGAAATGCGATGAAAATCTACATTAATATTATTTTTAAAAATTACGATATTTATATTCCTTCACTAAATAATACGTTTCTTCCCTTTCATAGATAAAGAATATGGTAGCAGTAATTTTTGGAAGTCTTTGTTAAGAAGCTCAAATGTAATGTTCAGTATTAGCGCATCTTGGATAGAGTATGATGGCCACAAAAGCAACGTGCAATAGCATCATCAGACTAATTTGAAACAGATTTTGTAACGGACTTTACAAAAAGGAAAAATTTCTGCCACTTGAATTTCTATTTTTACCAATGATAATATTTATAATTTAGAAAAGAAATCAAACTAACTCCTCCTGAGTTTGCGAAATTCGGACTGTTCCTGACAATAGTAACAAATAAATGACGTATTCAGTCATCGGCAAGTGTATCCCTGAGACTGTAGTTGAAGAACGGTTAGTTTAACTCAGGCTACCATTCTCAGAAACAATAAATAAGCTGAAAGAACATAGACTTCCAGGTAGATAGTCCGTGTTATTATGATGGAAATGATGGTAGCTGGTTGATGCAAAAACGAGATAGGTGATGAAGGACTCGGAGTGGTGTGGGGGTTGTCGTACACGAGCCGTTGGCGCAACACAGCACCAACTGTTGAGAGGGCGTGGCGACTGCTGAACTATTGATCATAATACTGGTTGAGAATTACGTCATGCACGATGTTAAGCATTGTAAAGAGATCGAACAGAAAGTAACAATAAATCCACAAGTAAGTTTATAAACATTTAGTTCATTTTTAAAACAATATTCTTCTTTATATCATGACTAGTTCATTGAGAATAGGTTTTGAATTCTGCTAGTAGACCTGAATTAAAGCTGATAATTAATCATTTCCTTCTACTGAAAAAGAGCAATTATTATGGTTACGTAATATAAGCACTCTACAGCAACAGAATTTTAGAAGTGATAGAAAGTTATACAATTAAGTTAAATAAAAAGTAATTCGAAAATTACGAAAAAATAGTAGGACCATTGATAAGTTAGAACGTAGAACATCTAAAACTGAATTAGATTGTTATATCAATCTTTCTATGTATTGACAATAATGACAAGTGGAACATTTTAGTAGGATTCATTATATACACTCGTTAAATTAGCAATTTTAATGAACTTAATATCAATTATTCATTGTTGAATACTTTGGAAATTATTTTTAAGAATTCGAAGTGAGCTAAATGCTCGGAACGTGGCGTTCAATAACTAACTGTCAGCTAAAACGACATGTTGAGACAATCCCCTGGGGTAACGTTAAAACCACTACTGATATAGAGAACAACGACCAGAGTCTAATATTTTAAGAAAGAATAATATTATTATAATTTTTAAGTATCAATTACATGATAAAAACTGCTCAGCATAACACATGTATTCTGTTCAGCTTTGAAGCCAGACAGATCAAAGTGAACTACTTCTCACTAAATATAGCTGAGTAATTGAAAATCAAAGACGTGATGTAAGTCTCATCGCTTTAGCATCTACGTAAGAAAAGAGATTTTTCTGTTGTGCTCGCATACTGTGATCGAAATTTCTTAAATCAAATAACGTCGCGACCGTGTTAGTGGTGAACAACAATAGTTCTGAGGATTATTTTAACCGTAGATAATGACTGATAATATTAAAATAAGATTTTTGGTTCAATCAGATATTTGAGGTATCAACCCATCAATCTTGTTATGATAAATCATATACTTGTAATTAAGCTTGTGGGCATAGTAGATAATGGAATGCAACTTTTCCATCTACTCGACCCGTGCCTTACTTAATTAAAACTCAAGGTTCAAACTGGCTAATGTATTCAACTTAAATCCTCTCAAGTTAGCATAACATCCTTCTATAATCTACCTGAAGTTCCTCTGTTCAGGAGTAGTTAACCAATTAACTCAAACATTTTTTTAAATCCCACTAACCCTGCTGGTATAAAGATTTAGTATCACCTGAAAAAGTATCTACAAGAAAATACACTATTTCTAAATAGTATAATTTACTCAAATATTAAAAAACACGAAAATAGGATAGACGATTAAATTTCAGTTGTTTCTTCTCTCATTACATACGTATCAAGTATCATTAAAAACAATATGAATAAATTACAAGAATTAATTACAATTAGCTCTAGAAAAAAATATTCCCCCAAATTCCCAGTAAACCAATAGAGATAATTAATTGATAAACATCTAAAAACCAAATCACATTATTAAATCCTTTAACAACGTATGGGTAGCAAAACAAGATTATATTGTTAGGATTTCGAATTGCAGATTGTTAAGACGACGGACATGCGTGTTGGGATCACCATCGCGAAATAAGGCGGAGCAACCACATCTCTAAGCAAAGAGGATGCATTCTAGTGGATGGTAGCTCGTCCAAGTTGTGTCAACTAAAATATATTGCAATTTTTATTAAGAGAAAAACTGATACGAAAAATGAACTAAAACTTTAAGTTACATATTGTAAAGAATCATTAAAATAACAGGAAAATGAAATAAAATAATATCTAAAACCAATAACCACTGCTTGATATTAGTTTTGCTGAACTTCCCCAATTTAATTTCATGGTTTCGCACTTGACAGGCACAAGCATCATGAAATCTCAGAAAATCTAGTCTACATCGTAATTTTACCTATTGAGAATTCACTAAGCCAAGTAATTGCAAAATCATGGGCTAGTTACACAAATTACAATCCTTTTGAGTCATCTTGGCAAAGCCTATCTCAATGAAAATATGAACTGATTATAAATTTCGAGATTGTCCCCCACTATAAAAAATAGTACCTATAATGTTAGGAAATGATGCATTTAACACTTCCCTAAAAGTTTAGATTTCTCTAGCATTCAATAAATAGATATTTCAAAATATAAAGAACTTAGCATCAAAATACGCAAATTTTCCATTAATTCTTTCACTTCTCCATTAGATCCCAGAAGTAAATATAGGTAACGATGGGTGGTCTCTAACAACATGTAAAGTTCAGTGAGAAACATCATTTGACTCGTTTACTTTATTCTGGCCGCACACTATGGCGTGCCTTCATCAGTTCGCTGGGGACTTGGATAAGCTCGCAAGATAGAGCAGATTCATTTAGGGACGCCCACCGGTGCACATGATGGATAGAACACAGCTCTACGATTGAAATTTAAAAAACTAATAAAAGTGGTTGCTTAATTTAAATAATTTGCCCAAAAATCAAATGAACTTTTTAATTTTAGAAAAATACTGTATACATTAATACCAGACAAAAGTTAATGGTTAAGACAATGTCATGATTGCACTAAAGCATTGATAAGTACCATCTTATGTCTACAAAACAGGTAGTTCACTTAATTAAGTTTCGTAATTATTAGATTACATAGAAATAAATTTTGAATCCGTTTAATCTAATCTAGGAAATTAATGCAATCTTGCAAATGTAGTATAATAAGAACATACATGCTACAAGTAAATATGCTTAGAAAGTCATAGAAACAGTCTTTAATTTCCAGAAAAACCACAGGTAAACTTGAAGCATGCGTTATAATCGTCTTATAGGGGAGAAAAAAGAATTTGCTCGATTTCAACAGAATTTTGCAAAATAGTTTATAATCTACATCTCATACATATTATTTCATCTACATGATTTTTCCGCAAAAAAAAACCAGGCCTTTTGAAGTTGACGTTTTTATATAAACCAGCACCACATAAAATCGCTTAATTACCCAATTAAATACTTCCTGAAACCAGATAATTAAAGAACCATTAATCTAAGTCTGTTTACACTAAAGATTAGGATAGATTACACTGTGAGAAAAATACAAAATTGTTGAGCCACTTCTCAAAAAAAATTTCCACCACTTAGTTAAGAAACACACTATCTCCAATTTGTTCCACTTAGTTTTTCTAGAAAATAAAACTTCTATTTAGTTCACTTCCAGATACTCAAAACGAGATCATGTAAATCTTTGTTTATCAATAATTTCCCCTATCTCCTAAAAAAATACTTAGGATTTATACCTAATTCAGCAGCCACTGCATAGTGTTAAAAGCAACTTTACTAGACACTAGTTGAACTAGGAATATTTTTTTAGTAGTTAAGTTTGCTCCATCTCATATTTATACCGTAGTTAATGAGATAAAATTGTATATTCACATCAAAGTTAAATATATTTAATGCTTTTAAAAATTTCATGTACGCAGTATTTTTATAATAATTAGTATATTGATACCTTGAAAATCAATTTTTTTCTAAAAAAAACTTGTCACAAAAGAATAGTTAACTAAACTGGTTTGTGAATATGCTAAAAGATATTATAAATTTTCCAAATCATCACGGTGGATAGCTGTGCTGATTATTAATACTTATTTAGTTCTTATTACAAATTATGAATTGATTTTTTAAAATTTCCTAATATATTATGGTGCTAGCATATAAATCAAAAAGATATATATGATCTTGAAAAACCCAGGACAAAAATTCTAAATGAAGAGTTCTGATTTAGAAGAACACACAGGGGGATGCTATGCAATGTTGCTTCGTAAGTATTCAAGAGATTTTTATTAATACCAATAACTTTTAAAAAATGAGGTAAAATATAAGCCGTATTAGAATTCTTCCCAAATAGTTTTTTTGCATACATTCTTTTTTCAATATTGTTGCTAAAACAAAATATACGCATAGAATATTGATACAAAAGTACTCAATTCCCATTCAAAGCCCTCAATGTAATATATAAATCACTTTCCCACATAAAATATATTGAAATTATGGCCTAAACGAGTAATAAATGATATAACAAATGGATAAATAAAACAGTACCTGATCTGTGAACTGACTAGGATTGACAATTTCTGTGCAACCATAAGTAACCCTATGTAGATTTTTCATCTTTCCATAATCAATAAGATTTTGGTATTCCACATAGTTACCGCCACCAATTACGAATAAAATTACATCTTGTGGAGGAGGCTGTCTACCCCGGGCAATAGTTGCACTAATAAAAAGAAAACTATGTAATTTTTCTTTTAAATTCAAATAAACAAATAGATAAAGCTTATGACAAAATTAATGAAAGTGAGATAGTAGAAAAACTCACTCTCGACCCATAGCATGCATAAGCTTAGGATCAAAGTAACACAGCTCATCAACCTCAGTAGATTGCCCAGCTCCCATCATTTGATTAATACCGACAGCGGATGATGATGGTTGAGTGACGAGTGCGTCAACCATCTTAAAATTTTGGTTAATAACTAATATATTTTGTTAGAAGTTATTAAATATGATATCGACTATCAAGTTTGCGCAGATAATTATATATCATACATATCCAATAGTTTAAAGAAGTGAAGATCCTAAAGCAATAAACAGTTAACATATGTAACTATATTTATAATTATAATCCATTATTGTAATTGAATCTACAATTGTTCTTCTAATACTAATGAGAAGTTTAAAAGAATATTTAAGGAAAAACTGACTCTCGTCAATGGAAGATTGTGTTGTTTTGGCACCAAATTCTTAACACCTTCCATTACGAATTTTGAGCTGTGATTAAGCAGCTTACTAAACATGCTAATAGTCTTTGTACCAGCACCTTGATGCTCTTCACTAGGCCCTTGTCCAAGTTGTGACACTGATCTTAATAAAAATTAGCAAATCAAACAATTTGAAAGAAATCCGAACATAAGGAAATTGGCAAACCTTAATTTATGAACAAATCTTAACGCTGATTCATCAATTCCCCGCTCTCGAAGATAATTAAATTGTCCATCTAGTTCAGCCTAAATGTTTCATATCACATAACTCAAAACCACACAAAAACCAATAAATACCTTGCTCATTTCTTCGTGGCACAAATAGTTAATAAGTATTACTCTCAAAACATCTTCAGAGCTGGAGAAATCAGAAAGTATTTGCAACAGAGGTGTTTCTACAATGGTAATTCGTGTAAAAAATTAACGGTTTTTTTAACAAATTAAAAATCAATTTGAACGATAATAGTTTTTAATATTTTACATTAAAAATGCTTTTAGTTTTTCGTCTTTTTAAACCCTCACCAAGCTGAGAACGTTGAAGAATTTTCTGTTCAAGTTCGAAGAGAACATCAAGCTTACGCAGCTTTATCAAGTCTAGTAGTGTAGTAGCAACATTTGTATGCAAATCTATCAACCGTTTTGCCTCAAGTAATTGAGGGAGCGAAGTGACAGTAGATCCCAACTTAGCTGTAGTATCCGAGAGTAATGAAGTCATAGCTGCATCGGCACTATTTCCTTCCATACCCTGAGCAAACAATTCTTTATATTTACGAAGAGTAAAGAATTATTTTAAATAAAACAATATTAGTCCTCTTAATAAATAATGGATTCCCATATTAATTTTAAAAATTGACTAGATAATGGATTGGACAATTAACCTATCATATTTAATATGCCAAGAATTTACAAAAAAAAATTAGAAAATAGGTAAATAATACGGTGTGAAAAAAAATTAAACCAACCATTGCATGTTTCAACCTTTTAATCTCATCTTCGCTATTCCTGTAAATTTCAAGATCATCCTGAATGGCCTCTGCTACCATGGGAAATGCACTGCCCTGACTCAGTATAATTAACAAAACAAGTCAAAAATAATTTAAAAACCAGAAATTCATTTAGTAGAATAAAACATCAGAGAAAATAATACTTTTATGGTGTTAACACCTTATGATTAGTCCACAGTTTATCGGTGCCGCAACTTGACATGTCATATTCTTTCTTCTTACCGCTTTTCTCTGTTAAGGTTATACGATTCTGATCAAGCTCCTAAACAAAATAGCTACCACTACGAAGACGCTACAAGTTAAAAAGAAACAAAATAATACTTAATGATATATGTATCTTAAAAATTTCTCACCAGAACATCATGAATTAACGCCTGATATGTCCATGTATGATGCAACATTGTAGCCAAATCTGCAGATCTTAAAAGATTAAAAGTTAAAATAGTACATTTAAAGATTTTTTAAATCTACTACAAAAAAGGACTTAATGGACTAAATTACAACATCTCTATCCACTTGATTAAACTAAATCGCATTCATTCACTGAAAAAAACATTCAACTACTCTTCGAATCAATCCTGTATTGACAATTTGTTTTTGAATATTAAACAAAAATTTAATCTAGACAAACCAACCTATCTGCGATTAAAAGTAGTGGTCTACTGGAATGTAACTGCCCTGCTCTGACACTTTCAATTGTAAACAGATTATTCCTTGCATCCCGTAAATTGTCACGCATTTTTTGATCAAGTCTCTGAAATCGATAAATTAATAAGATAAATAAATGAAACATTAATAACTGACCTTCGCAACTTGCTCAGCAGCATTACTTTTGGGGCACCTTATTATTGGAACAATTCCCATAGTTGCACATACTGAAAACAATCCATCTGCTACACAGTCGATAAGAGCATCCATCTCGGCATCCGATGTTGATGGATTATTAATACCTTAAAAATCTTCTTATACCCAACTCTAGAAAGTACCTCTTAATTAAATTACGTAGGTACTAATTTTAAAGAACAGTAACCTAGGCTAGTACATATACCTACATATTAATAGAAATTACGCACAATAATATGATAGTCCACTATTTTCACTGTACCGCCGTAAAACAAACAAGTCGTTCTCCAGAGATATGAAGTTGAGGTATTGGTCGACAACCTAACTCGACATATATCCATTACTTTTTAATTATATTATAGAAAATGAAGTATAACCAAAAGTCAATCTTGTATACCTTATGGACCTGAGCAACAGTACCCCCATGTACAGCAGCTGAGGCTAAACATTCTAGCCTAGGACGTGAGAGTGGAGAAATCAAATTTATGTAAAAGCTATCGTACATCGCCTTGCTGAGATCTCCACTGAGAAGTTCCATATTTTCATCAGTTGGAGAGACGAAATATACAGCAGGAACATCTGTCAAAGCGTCACGCTTCGAACCAATTAGTCTGAAATTCAGAACTACGAATGAACAATGCATAATTAAAATTGGTAGAACTAACATTATTTATGAATACTCACAAATGTAACGTAACGCCCAAGTCACGGAGTTGTTTCACTGAGAGTAATGGAGATATTATGTCTTGACCAAACTTATCCATCACTAAAATTTTCCAAACTGGTTCATTGACCATAGTGTTCCCTACGGGCTGGTTCATGTTAATTACATTTCGTAAAGCAGCTGAAAACGTTTAAATTATTTTAAATAGTAAATATCATACATATACAAACCAATAAACTTGATTCCCAAGTTTTGCATTGGTTCTTTTAAAAAGTTATTCAGCTACATTCT
The DNA here is from genome assembly GCA_020740425.3 of Heterorhabditis indica. Taxonomy (NCBI): domain Eukaryota; kingdom Metazoa; phylum Nematoda; class Chromadorea; order Rhabditida; family Heterorhabditidae; genus Heterorhabditis; species Heterorhabditis indica. Next base: position 89,136 of record JAJAVP010000138.1, on the reverse strand, counting down.
AGCATTATAAAATTATTAAGACTCAACAAATTTATAGCCTTATACTAGATACTGCGTTATTAATCTTTAATCAAAAGATCCTTGAACTTAATGTTGCTTTCCCTCAATACTTATCTATTCTATTTTTGACTCTTAAATTCCTTTGGGTATATACTCTAGATATTCTGAATATCTATTTTTATTTAGTCTATCCTTTCAAGACATTACTATCAGTTAAAAACGCACACTACCATGCCACATTAAACTCACACCTATATTGGTCTTACAAGTAGGTCATTTTTCACCACTGATTGAAGAAGCAGAGAATGGAAACCTCCTAACAATAGGATTCAAAATACTCTTGCCCGTTAATAGTCATACGTTTAAGGGAAATCCATACTTTGAAGTAAGAAGTAATAAATTATCAAGTTTTGAAAAATGGCTCTTTTAGATTAAGTAAAAATGCACACTCAAACCATATGTTTAGTTATACAAGCTAACCAATTTGCCGGGTTCGGATAGTTTCTTGAGAAATATCTGAGTAATAGCTCATGTATCTGAAAAATTAGAACGGGTAATTAATGAATAAATCGGAACGATTGTTTGAAATATGAAAAAAAAAACAATTAAACTAAGAAAATTAAAATGGGCATCTAGTGCACTTGAGAAAACAGCCACGTTGGTTATGCAGTTGCGTCAGTTTCTACGTATACGACGTAAAAACTCGTGGATCTTATGCCAACATTCATATTCCTGAACCAATGCCTATGCGAAAATTGGCTCATGTCCAAAGCTGTCGACTATAGCTAAGGGTAATGTTACTAGTTTTTTTCAAATTCGACGTTAAGAAGACCTATTTTAACTAATGAAAAAATTCATTTGTTCTCAAGATGATGATGATTAGTTAGAAATATTGGTGGTTTGTCTTTCTTGAAATGACAACTCACTAGCAAGATTGGATAATTTTCAGAGTTGTAGCTTTTTAGTATCTTAATTATTTGGCTCCTATTATATGTCGTGCTTTATTGGTTGCTGTCTTTTCCTCCAATATTTTAGGAAGTGAACTGGGACATATAATTCAATTATAATGTTTATTGAGTTGTTTCTAATTTTCGGTTCTTATCGAAGCGGTACAGCATGGATTCTGACCTATATGATGAATTTGGTAATTATATTGGTCCTGAATTAAATTCTGATGATGATGAAAATGAGGATGACTTGCCCACTGGTGCAGATGGAGAAGAAGATGGCGAAGATGCTGAACAACAAGTATATAATGATGCACTTACTATTACTGATCTAAGTTGCTCTACTTAATTTCTAGGAAGATATGGAAGATGACGAAGATGGGGAAACATCACAGAATAAAATTGTTCTTCATGAGGATAAGAAGTACTACGCATCAGCGATGGAGGTATAGTACAGCTACTTTATAATTGATTGGTTACACTAATACTTAATATTTATTTAGATATATGGTGAAGACGTCGAGACTCTGGTACAAGAAGAGGATGCTCAACCACTTACAGAACCTATAATCAAGCCCGTCATTCAAAGGAAGTTTCAAGTAAGAATAGATATTCCATGTTACCTATTACGTGGGTGTTTGTCATAGTTGGAATGTTTTAATCTTACGCTATTAAGGCGGTAGAGCATAATTTACCAGAAACTGTTTACAATAAAGAATATTTGGCGGATCTAATGGATTGCCCGCATATAATGAGAAATATTGCAATTGCCGGGCATCTACATCATGGAAAGGTTGGATATTTTTAGATATTCTTTCGTCTTATTTCTTATATATATATATATATACTTATTTATTTATTTGTAGACAACATTCCTCGATTGTCTAATGGAACAAACTCATATCGGATTCTACAGAGCCGAAGATGCTGACACTAGATATACTGACACTTTGTTCATTGAACAACAGAGGTTTAAAGCTTAATAGTTTTAAAAAGTTTAATCATTTGAGATGGTTATGTATTTGTTTTTTTGCAGAGGATGTTCTATTAAAGCTATGCCACTTACCATTGTAATGCAAGATAGTCGTAGCAAGAGCTATTTGTTGAACATTATCGACACTCCTGGTAATCAATACTTTAATTTGATCGTGTATTTACATTAACTATCTGAACGTATATAATAGCTTTTTAGGTCACGTTAATTTTTCGGATGAAATGACTGCTGCATATCGTCTAGCTGATGGTGTAGTTATTGTTGTAGATGCTCATGAAGGGGTTGGTTTTTGTTTAGTTCTTACTATTCATTACTTGATACAACGATAATATTATAGGTCATGATGAATACAGAACGTTCTATCCGACATGCAGTGCAGGAGCGGCTTCCTATAACTCTATGTGTGAATAAAATTGATCGACTGATCCTAGAACTCAAATTACCTCCAGCGGATGCTTACTATAAGCTTAGACTAGTGGTTGACCAAGTCAACGGGCTTTTACAGTAAACACATTTTTAGTAATTTATGTTTTTTGCCATAAGTTTAGCGGTGATTATATGATTATTCAGGACATTTTCGGAAGATGATTCCACTATTTTGTCTCCTCTGTTAGAAAATGTTATTTTTGCGTCTGGGAGATATAATGTGTGTTTTTCGCTATTATCATTTGCTAAAATCTATGCTACACAATGCGGTTAGTTGTATATCCACTTTTCTGTAAAATTAGCTTTATGGTCGTTTGACATTTTAATAGATATAGATGTTATACTGAACAGAATTAAATTTAGGTAGCATGGATCCTCATGAATTTGCTCGTCGACTTTGGGGTGATATCTATTTCGACAAAACAACACGTAAATTTAGTAAGAAACCCGCCAATGGGAATGCTCAACGAACTTTTGTGGAATTTATCTTGGAACCTTTATATAAAATATTTAGCCAAGTATGTCGTTAATTTCCTGTATTTTATGCTTGCAATTATTATCACTTGAGTTACAGGTGGTTGGTGACGTTGATACTTGCATGCCTCAAATAATATCCGAATTAAATATAAAATTAACTAGAGAGGAACAGAAAATGAATGTTCGCCCCCTTATCGCTTTAGTTTGTAAGCGATTTTTTGGAGATTTCAGAGGTATGTTTCAATTTCACGACTATTGTAGTTTTCTCCATCACTTTTCTTTTTAAATCCTTCAAGTTAATTATAAAACAATTGTTAACACTTATAGCATTCACTGACTTAGTTGTCAAGAATATCAAATCTCCTCTAGAAAATGCTAAAAATAAAGTTGAGCAGACATGGTTGGGCCCAATGGATAGTAAATTGGCCAGCGAAATGCATAAATGTGACGCTAATGTAAGGATTTTTATAGCGGTATTTTTCTTTGTTTCGAAATTGACAAGCTAAGAAGCATAACATTTTATAGGGTCCATTAATGGTGCATACATCAAAGAATTATCCAACCGCCGATGCAACTTCTTTTCGTGTACTTGGTCGTGTCATGAGTGGAACACTAGAAAGTAATGCTGATGTTCGAGTTCTGGGAGAAAATTATAGCATTCAAGACGAGGAAGATTGTAGAAGATTGACTGTTGGACGTTTATGGGTAACAGTAGCTAGGTTTGAATCAATTAATGTTGTTTTTTTGTTTCGAAAATTATAATATGCAATTACTTAGTTTAAAGTCAATTATCAACTAAGTACTATGCCTATAGTCATATATTTCAAAAAGCAATAAGTATGTGTATTTCAGGTACCAAATTGAGGTATCTCGTGTACCAGCTGGTTGTTGGGTGCTCATTGAAGGTATAGATCAACCTATTGTGAAAACTGCAACTATTGCTGAACTGGAATATGAAGAAGATGTAAGCATAAATAATATATATTGTTATGTGGAAACTGAAGTAAGCTTGTTAGTGATATATTAATAAGATCAATTCAATGTTTATATTTCAGGTCTATATTTTCCGCCCTCTTAAATTTAACACGAGAAGCATAGTGAAAATGGCAATTGAACCAATTAATCCATCAGAGTTGCCTAAAATGCTTGATGGTCTTAGAAAGGTATCTTCAGTTAGTTGAATTTTTGATAATAATTAAATTATACAGATATTCTAACATTCTAGGTGAATAAATCATATCCACTACTGACAACACGAGTTGAAGAGTCCGGAGAGCATGTTTTGTTGGGTACCGGAGAGCTCTATATGGATTGTGTAATGCATGATATGAGAAAGGTTGGAATATAGTGGTTAAAAACATGGAAGATAGATCAATTCGATGTGTTACTATTGATTTTAATGTTTTTAAATTGCAGGTATTCTCCGAAATCGATATCAAAGTAGCAGATCCTGTTGTGACGTTTTGTGAGACTGTTGTGGAAACATCATCCCTAAAGTGTTTTGCGGAGACACCTAACAAGAAGTAGTAATGTGTATCATTTGCACGATTATTTGATGATAATAATAATAAATTAATTTTTTTAGGAATAAGATCACCATGATCGCGGAGCCGTTAGAGAAAGGTCTTGCTGAGGATATAGAAAATGAGGTTGGCATAAAATTTCCAGGTTATGCTAGTTTATAATTGTATTTTATCAGATCATGTTTTAATTCAGGTTGTTCAAATTGGATGGAATCGTCGTAGGCTGGGTGAATTCTTCCAGTCTAAATATGAGTGGGATCTCTTAGCAGCGCGTTCTATTTGGGCTTTTGGTCCTGATACAGCTGGTCCGAACGTTCTTCTTGATGATACTCTACCATCTGAGGTATATTTTTGTTTTAAATTAGGTCAATTATTAGATGGGCACGGTTATAATTCAGTTATTTTTATTTAGGTAGACAAACAGCTTTTGGGATCTATCCGTGAATCTTTGGTTCAAGGATTTCAGTGGGCTACTAGGGAGGGTCCTCTTTGTGAAGAACGTTAGTTCACTTTATTAGAACATTAACTGAATAAATAATTTAAGCTGATATATCAAATTTTACGTCTACTCTTACATTATAACATTTAGCTATCCGGAATGTCAAATTTAAAATGTTGGATGCTGTAATTGCCAATGAACCGCTATATAGAGGTGGAGGACAAATCATCCCAACAGCAAGACGATGTGCTTATTCAGCCTTTCTGGTAAGATTATGAAGGGGTTTATTATATGGTCTGTTGCAGATCTGTCTTACAATAATTATCTAGAAATAATGATATTCTACTTTTATTAACTTGAGTTGATAATTTTTACGTTCAAAGAATTATCGTTCTTGATCGGATAAATATCAATTTTAGCCTATTTTCAATATTTCTTAATGTAATATTTTAATTTAAGATGGCTACGCCACGACTCATGGAGCCATATTATGTAGTAGAGGTTATTGCTCCTGCTGATTGTGTATCATCTGTATATACTGTTCTGGCCAAACGGAGAGGACATGTTACAACGGATTCACCCATTCCCGGTTCACCGATGTACACAATTAAAGTTTGTGAATTGGTTTCCTAATCTAATTCATATGGATTTCTTACTACAATATTCGACCAGGCGTTCATTCCTGTAATGGATTCATTTGGATTCGAAACTGATCTTCGTACACATACTCAAGGACAGGCATTTTGTATGTCGTCTTTTAATCACTGGCAGGTATGATATTTGAGATATATTTGTATTTGTATTAGTTTTGAATAACATGCGTTTAGATTGTTCCCGGCGATCCACTTGATAAGTCAATTGTAATTCGCCCACTTGAATTACAACCAACTCCACATTTGGCCAGAGAATTTATGATTAAAACTAGGTATGTCTTGAAAATAAATTATCTCATCTATTCATCAAAAAACATTTCTACCATGGAATTAATTGGTTTAAAATCATTTTCAGAAGGCGTAAAGGATTGTCAGAAGATGTATCAGTCAATAAATTCTTCGACGATCCTATGCTTCTTGAATTAGCCAAGCAGCAGGATGTTTTTAGCTACTCAGGATTTTAGAGACTTAACAATACTTGTTAATTAGAATGCTATCGGAAATGTTGTTCATCAAACGTTGTTTTATTTCTTAAGTTCGTCTAAATCAAGGTCAAGTACTAAGTTTTGTTTTGTTAAATTTTGAATTTTTGAAGTTATATTACACTTTATTATCAAATTAATGCAAACTTTTCATTGTTGTTTGTAATGGGATTTTTTAAAAATAGTTTTCTATTCGTATCTTGTTGGTTATCGATCTCCAAAGTAGTTGCAAATAAACAGTGAATAATACTTGATATCATGCTTATGCTACTATTGAGTAAATGCTAAAGCTGTATATATTGAACAACGATCAAAACATTAGCTAAGTGTCATAGTTCAATACAAAATTTCATAATCTTTGTGCGTACACGTAATGCATGTGGTTGCATGTCTATTGATCTATCTAGATTAAAAATGTAGAAAAACAAGTCTAGAGAGGTTAACGCTTATCAGTAAGCAGGATGTATTTTAAATTACGTTAAATAAAATTTGGTGTAAAAATATTGAAATCTACTTATAATATTACTACAGTAACGCCAGGTTTCGACCCAACCACAATATTACGGTGGCTACTGGCCGTAAAGCGTCATTACGAATACAGTTGCAAAATTTTTGATATTAATATATTATATAGAGGAAAATAATATCCACTATATGTAATTTGCTCTATACTGGTTTTTAAGTTCACTGACTAATGTACTAGTAAAATACGTAAAAATTATTGTGTTGAAACAGGGCTATAATGTCTGGACAACTAGGTGGAGGGTATTCTGGTCAAACACCAACTAATCAGCAGCATCATCAGCAGGTAGGAACTAAGAATTTGTCTTGGAACCTTATTAATTATTTGAAACTGAAGGTTCTAGAAAATTGAAATTTAGATATATTCTTTAATCTAAACGACAACATATTTACTACAGCCCTTTAAGTCTGATTATTACCCAACTTTATCCCAACATTTAGATGATGTATTCTCAGCAACAGCAACAGCAACAACAACAGCATATGATGATGAGGCAAATTGGTCAACAACAAGGTGGAGCCTCTAATTTACAGCTTGGGATGCATCAACGCCACCCTAGTCAGGTATGAATTGCTTTTTCTAATCCAATTTTATTCTTAACTTTCTCTGTGATTTCGTACTCCGAGTAATTTTATTATATGTATTTTAAAAATTTTTATCGTAGTTTTATAAATTTATATATGATAGAGCAGTAAATGCTAGAATTTTATTTCATTCAAAATGAATTCTGTACCAAACACTGTCTTAAACAACATTACGATAGGACACATTGGTAGATCAAGACAGTTGTCACGTGATGACACTGATCGATTACTTTCAACTTTCTTTTAATAGTCTTTTTCAGATTTCCTACCAACAAAGTTCTGGTAATATGGCTCAACAACAGTCCCAAATGCAATCCATGCACTATCAACACTCACATCAGCAAGATGTATGTTCAAATTTTTGTCATACAGAGAACAAAATGTTTCTATTTTAAACTTTCATCGTAATTTATGAATTAAATAAGGGAACAAATGGGTCATGGAAAGCATTTTAGGTGTCTCAACAGCAGCAGCCACAAATACCACAACAAGTGTCTCAACATCAACAGCATTCAAACCAAGGACAACTAACTAATGTAATTTTATACAGTTTTCACGATTTTATATATTTGTTTTTGATAGAGACTTTTTTGTCTCGTTTTTTTAAAGAAATTATCTGTATGAACATAGTTCTAATATTTTTTCATATTACATATGAACTAGTTTTAGTTCCAGTGCCATAATTTAGGTTGTTTAATTATATTATTAGTATGGCGCTCAGATGCCAGTATTGGGGCAACCTGCACCTCAAACAAATCCAGCTCTTGTTGGTGTTGCTCAACAGCTTCATCAGTTACAACAACCACGCAGTCCAATGACAGGAATTCCTTCAGTTGGACCAGTGAGAGATTAATAAAGTTTTTCTATTAGGTAAAAAAAACTACTTTGATTATTGTACCAAATTTTATGTTCTAAGAATTTAAACAACCTTCTTCTATTTTTTATGGTATATGTACTTATTATTTTTAATATCCATTAAGCAGCTTACTCCCGGTGGTGCTCCTGGTTCACAAGCGCATGTTGGTGGTCCAACATCAGTGGGACCTATGTCTGTCCAGCCACAAACTCCACATAACCCTGCTTCTCAGCAAGCTATAGGACAGCCTTCATCTGTTCAAGCAAGTGGGCCTGGTTCAGTAGCACCTGCTACTCCAGCGGGTAATCAGGTGAGATTACTACACTTAAAGTCCTACACTTAAATATAAGACTTTACATTTTTCAAATGGTATCCAGGAAGATCAAGGCATAATTGTTTATTAGTGTTTTGACACAACTATCTAAACATCACTACTTTAAAATACTTTTTTTTAATAGTACTAATTATAGAACCAACCTCAACAATCAACCCATTCTGATCCTGGACCACCACTTATTCAAGATCCAGTTGCACTTACTAAACAACTTATAATGAAGGATTTACGCTTTTCTATTCTAGTTTGTTCTTAAACAGCTAAATTGTATTTAAACTCTTTGAATAATAATTCTCCATATCCATTAAAAGTCATAAGGATGTCAATCGTCGTGCTGGAGAAGCTTTGAGAGATCGGAGGCATGGGAAGGAGCCAGCAGGCTCAGAAGATTATATGAAGTCGATGAATAATTTTATGGCCGTTTGTGATGAGATTGAAGGCAATCTAGTACGTTTTTTGATGTTGTAAAGTATTTTGAGTATAGTCCAATATAAAAATAAATTGTTTGTATTATGGTTATAGCTCTTAAAATGTATATTACTCTACCAATGCGGAAAATAGTAAAGTTACTCGTGTTTAGATCCTTGTATGTGAAACTCAGAAGCAGGTCGGCAAATTGGAGAAAATATTTGATAAAACTTTAGATGGATCAAAGGTGCCTGTTAGTGACTCAGCGGCACATTTAGCTGCTGTTAATTCATACATTGAACAAACTAAAAGCGTAAGTTGGAATAATTTTGCTTATTATCTAAAGATTTTTGTGTATATTATGAATAATATAAGTACCCATATAGACTCAACGAGCTTTTGACGGTGCGATTTCACATGTAACAAGTACAGTGGAAAGAATTCGAAGGCGGCAACAATCGGATGGAAGAATTAAAAAGGAACACGAGTAGACATGTAGAATGAAACCGATCTCCAAATAAAAATAAAGTGGAAACTGCTTAATCCGGTGTTTTACTATTAATTAACACCATCATCTGAAGTTCACATTCCTTACTAATATTTCGAAAGTACCGACAAGCATTAATATTGTTGTTGACGTGTCATTGAGTTATTTCATTATTCCAATGTATGCCAATTTATATGCAATTTTCCAGAGTCACTTTCTTTTAATCAGTTAGCTCTAACGATAACAAAGACAGCACTGAATAAATTAGTTTAATAAATGGTACCACAAACAATATTGGTAGTCCAGTAGAAATACCGTTTGATAAAATAGGCTTTAGCTAGTTAATATACTTGATGGCATATCTAAGTTGAAATTGATTCCAGGTGCACTTCATTCAATCATACTAACTATAACATCTAAGATTCCAAGGTTGAAATATTTAATACCAACAATTAATGAACGCATTGAAATAACATCGAATAGTATTTTATTTTGCGAATAACAGCATAGTACGTGATATTACGGTTTTTGATAAATTGTGCAATACTGCTTGAAAGTAGAATTAATGGCGAGCGGGTGAGTACTATTTTCTGTTTGGTGAGAAATGGCACTCCTACATATGGTTTTAAAAATTGAAGGAGAAATTACTCTAAATGATAATTTAAGTATTAAGATGTCAATATCATGATGTACTGAATAATTTCAAAGATGTGATTTAGATCTACTTATTAAATGGGATATCAGTGTTTTCAGTTGTAAATATGGGAGATCGAAATAGTCATAAACTGAAAGTCCCCAAAAACAAGCTGTTTAGGAAGAAAAGTGGAACCATGTGTCAATCTTGGAGAAAACGTAGGTTATAGTGGAAATTAGTTTGGAATTCTATAGCAGTTTTAAATTTATATTAATGTGGGTTTTATCTGTTTAAATTTTACTACTATTTCTAGGAAAATTAGAAACTGCTGATGAGAGAGAAGGAAAGTTGCTAAGGCAAAATCACTCTATGAAAGAAGAAAGCAAGATGGAAGAGGGTGATAGTATTACGCAACAAAGAACTGGTTAGTTTCCTTATACTTAAGTAAAAGTCCCAAAGTCTTCTTTGTAAAAGAATGAGTAACTATATATGTCCTTGAAATCTGTTTGAATAATGGGTAGAGTTTTCTATTAGTTAAATACTGAAGTTGGACGTAGATATAATAAAATTTGATTTTTTTTAAATATACAAACCATTTCTGCTGTAGGTCGTCCGTACTCTCTTTCAATTGCATTACCTGGTTCTTTTCTCAATAATGCACAAAGTGCAGAACTCAGGACATATATGGCAGGACAGGTATTTATAATGATTTTCATACGATTGTAAATGGTAATATTTTCAATTGTATACATGGAAATTTAGATCGCTCGAGCAGCAACGCTGTTTTGCGTTAATGAAGTTATCGTCTATGATGAGACGAGCCGAATGACAAAAGAGTATTTTTTGTGTCACTAGTTGATATAGTTGTTACTATTTTTAAATTGAGTTTCAGATCTTATTATTACTTTAAATTGACAAGTTTAGTGACATTCAGATCAATTGACTCGTACTGGGCAGGAAGTTGGCACGGAGAAGTGCAACCATCGGATTCTAATTATGAGTCGTGCTTCTATTTGGCAAAAATTCTTGAGTATTTAGAATGCCCACAATATCTTAGGAGATATATATTTCCTGTCCAGAGACCTCTGAAATATGCAGGTAAGATAATTTAGCGATAGTATGATTTAATGTAAGCCACATACTATGAAAAAGTAGAATTCTTATTTCGTTTAAAAATGCTAATTTTTGTCGCAGCTTTATACCATTGCTTAATATTAAATATTAATCTAATAATTAAGTTTAAATGTTGTTAGGTCATTGCCTACTTATTTGTTTAAAATTATTATTTATGTAGTGTAGAATTTACTAGATCTTGGTTTTAGGTCTTTTAAATCCGCTTGATTCCTACCATCATTTGCGTAGTGATGATACTTCTATTCCTTATCGGGAAGGCATTGTTCTAGACAAGCCGACTAAAAAAGGTCGCGGTCCATTATGTGATGTGGGACTGGAAAAGGTAATTGACATGAGTAATATATAGTTGATTAAGGAAAATTAACTGTGGAGCAATTTGTATTATAAGTTATAGGAGCTTCAAATAGAAGATAGTACTCCTCTTCCGCCAGGAACACGAGTCACAGTTGAAATTACAAATATTGGGGAAGGTTAATATGGTTCTATTTGGATTAGTAGTATTTTAATTTGATCGTTATAATATCTTATCAACGCTTGTTTGTTTTAGAATCTAAAAGATATAGAGGCAAATTAACAAGTGCTAAGAGAGTCTATGAAAAGACTGAAAATTTTTGGGGATATAAGGTAAAATTAGCTCCTAGTTTAAAGGAAGTTATAGATAGGTACGTTTATTTGACTACTATTTTCACGTTTCCTAATCACTTGGTTTATTGATGTGTAATTTTATCAGGAATAAATATGATGTTATTATTGGTACTTCGCCGAAGGGAAGTTCTGTGAACGATTTGTACTTATGCACATTAACCCATACGTTAGTGGTCTTTATTCTGATTTTATGTAAGGTTTAATCCGTAGTTCTAACGATAAGTATGAAATTATTTAACATTAATCATTAAATAAAGGTTATTTGTATTATCTTAATGCAAAATAATATCCTCCTTGCAGAAGACTATTGTTAGTATTTGGTGGAATCAAAGGTGTGGATGCTGCTTTTGAGGGTGAAGAGGCACTTGAATATTTTTCAGCTGAAGAAGCATTTGATCACCTTGTGAATTGTCTGCCTCATAAGGGTACTCGTAGTGAACGAGTAGAGGAAAACATATTAGTTACTTTGAGTGAGATTTCAATGCGGATTGGACAGCTATACAAATAAAAGTATATACATATTTTCTAATGCATAACTTTATAATTATCTATTAGGTTTATATAGTTTTAAGTTGTTGAGATATGTTGTTACGATTTCTAGTTGTTAGTTTATAAAATTTTCAATCACTGTTTTAAAAGTTACCTTAATTTTGATAGACAAATAATGCATTTATTTTTAAGTGAAGCGGATATTTCCGTATAAATCTTGGTCTATGTGTATATTTTAAAAAATGATTCTATTTTTTCTTTGGTAATTTTGAAATTTATTTGATAGTTCTATCACATTGAGAAATGTTCTGGGCTTATCGGACTAGCGGATCAGCTAACAAAGCCATATGGGGTACATGTAAGGTGATTCCCATTGGAATTCTATCTTAGTTTTGATTTTGGATATAGAGGTAAGTGATGAGATTAAATTTAGTCTGCAATGCCGGAGTTATTGCATTTGAGTCTTAATAGCGCTAGGTGGATATCAAAGTATTTGTATGAAATTTTTACGTTGTTTTATTGGTCAAAGTGATTGTATTTTTCCAGTTACGCAGTTTTGTACATTATGGAGGTTTATTACGATCCAAAAGAGCTGAACTCAATTTAATTTCACAGACTTTTAGTTGGTCAGGCGTTACTGTTCATTCTAATTTACTTCTTAGAAGTGGGTATCTGGTTTATGCTTGATATTTTAGATGTATTTTATCGAAGATGTAGAGACCTAGGATGTCAAATAAGTTTGATGTGTATCCTTTGTAGCCTGCTTATTCAGTTTTTCGTTAATAAATCCAAACAATTCATTTAGAATTTTTTAAAATTCATTATACCATATATAATGGTGCATTATTTAGAGAGGTGGACAAAGTGGTTCGCAATAAGCACTGTTTTATTGGGAAGTATTTCTTACACGGGATATCTGTTTACTCCAGACTGGAGAGAAATTACTGATAGCAAACATTATTACTCTAACTGGAAGGTGATTTCCTTGTTTTCGGTTAATACTTTATCTATCGTTATTTTTAGTGAGCTACTATATTAAAACTATGCTCTTATGCTTATGCAGTGTATCTTTCAAATAAAAACATATTACATTTCGGTTCTAATAACTCTAATACCACATCTTTTTGGATTAATCATTTATTTCCGGGATTTTCTTTAATATTATTTTCAAATATCTATAAACATCGAACTATAAAGGCAGCTTCTCCTTACCATTATATTGGTTGTTGATTATTATGGTAGTTAAATATAGATAATGGATCAAGCGCTATAGATTGAATCATAGTCATTATACTACGTTTAACAATGTATGCTAGTAAGATTATTCCATAAATTGAGTACAATTGTTAGAATTTATCGTGCTAAGTTGGCAATGTTTTATTTGTTCTCCATATTTCAATTTTCTGAGAAAATCATCGAAATGCAAAATCATGTCAAGAAGTAGCATTTATGTTATTATAGATTCGTGCTTATCTTTCTCTACCATTTAATTTGGCATCACGTATGGTAGGTAGTGTAGCCAACCAAGAAATTCCTCTCTGGCTACGTGAGCCCCTTTTAGGAATGTTTGTACAATTGTATGATTGTCGAATGGATGAAGCTATAGAGCCTGATCTCAAGGTGAGTTTTGATATTGATTAGTATTATCATGTTTATATTGTTGTAGTTCAAACTTTCTTCATAATAAAAAATGCCTAATGTAATATATTCACTTAGATTATGTTATGATGCTTTTATATCTCAATAACAAGTTATAAGGGTTACATTTTATGAATTTCAAGTATTATTTAATACAAATTTGCTTTATTTAGTGATATTTAATTTGTGAGTTATATTATTATTATTAAGAACGGATTTGATTTAGAAGTTATTTTTAGTCATTATTATATCAGGCTTATCAGTCGTTTGCTGCTTTTTTCAATCGGCAGTTGAAAAAGGAAGCAAGACCAATTAGTGCTAGCCCATTGGTATGTTATGTATCATATTATGTATAATCCCGGAAAATATTGTGGTTGAATGTGAGATAAGTATTTGCACCAAATAACAGTTTATTACCAAAATGGCTTAATGAAGATCACAAACAATTTGTTAGTTGCGTGAAATATTTTTCTGCCTGCTATTCACTAAGCATTCATCATAAATATACATTTGCATATAATCTGAGGTTTGTTTACATGTTAGCTTCCAGTGACATATTTTGACGAGAAGACGAGGAAGTCATTTGAGATATTTACACAAAGCAATAGGAAAATATGGCTTTTTGCCACAGGTATTTGAATTATGTTCCATTATTAAGCTTATTAGCTTTATCCATGTATAACTGCGAACACTTATCTCACATTTCTTCCATTATATGCTCTTTTTCTATATTCTTTATGCTTGTTAAATTCAGGTGTCGCCAGCTGATGGAATTGTTCTTCATTTTGGAAAAGTCAGTAATGAAAAAATTGAATATGTAAAAGGCCACGATTATGAAGTGACTTCGTTTTTAGGAGATATTGAAATGGATCAGAATGTGTGTTTTTCGTAGTTTGTATCGTCTACTTTCATTATTTCTACATGGAATTTTAACAAATTGATTCTTGTTTAGGTACTGGACCTAATAAGTAAATGCTTTTATTTTTATAAGTATTGTAAATTGGGCTTCCTTTAGGATGAACTCGACCTGTACCAGGTTGTCATTTATTTAGCACCTGGTAACTATCATGCATTTCATTCTCCTACAAGATGGATAGCTAAACAGTATCGTCATGTACCTGGTTGGTTTTTTATTTACGTTTCCTTGTTGTTTTTAGCGATAATTATCCTGCTTTTCTGAAGTAAAATAAATATTCTACTCAGGTTTACTTCTATCTGTACGACCATCTCTTCTTAATCAAGTGCCACATTTGTTTTGTTTAAATGAGAGAGTTGTATTAAATGGTACATGGAAACATGGATTTTTCTCTATGTCTGCCGTTGCTGCTACCAACGTTGGAGATATTATTATAGATGCAGTCAGTAATTAACTAAATTTATTGCACTGTAAAATATTTTTGGTAGATTCTCCTGCCTTCACTCTGTAAGTTTAGCTCTTGTTTCGATACATATATACAAGTAAGTTGGATTTCATGAGCCATCACTTCGTACAAACATGATTCGGCGGAAAAATAAAATGATACACAATGCTGTTGATATGTATAGTGCTTATTGCTCGGGAGATCGAGTCGGCGAGTTTCGGTTAGGTTCTACTATAGTACTGGTGGGTTTTAAGATTAACATGTGATTTACCCTGTAGTTCTTTTTGCTTTATAGATACACTGGTATTTTTTAAATTACAAATTAATTAAAGTTATTTTAATAGAATGGAAATAAACCCAAAGCCATTGTTTTAGATTTCTTTACTATAATTACCAGGTTTTCCAAGCACCATCGACTATTAAATTTGCTATAAAAGCTGGTGAACCTCTACGATACGGGCAGAGTCTAGTAATTGATGGAATTTAAACCCTTTAATTGAATAGTACGCAGATTTATATTTGTTTTAACATCTTGGGTTTTCCGTTACATTACAATTATGTTGTTATGGGATTTGTTATTGTTTTTTTAAATTTCTTAGTCAGGAGCGGTAATTTCACTTGAGTTTTGATGTATACATATTTCTTAAGGCGTGTGTGGAATTATTATTTTATATATGGATCTTATATCACTAGTATAAAATAAATGTGAATGTCACCATACTAAATGTTGAGTTTTTACTCGACTATGCTGCAACTTGGAGCGCATTTCGTATCATATGACACAGATAGTGCTACATGCTTGAACTAAGGAAACAAATTTTACGTGTAATCCTCTTAGAATAGATATTATTGGGCGAACTAATTTCAGCACAGATTTATTGTTTTTCTTACTGTGGCCTGTTAAAAGAAATTCCTGTAAACTCATCTAAACATTTCGAGTTCGATGTATTCACTGTAAGTATTTAAAAATGAGTGTAAGAAGCAAGCTGTTTCTAGTAAGTTCTAAAATGTAAGTAACCTTAAGAAAAGTTCGTTTCATTATATTAATGTAATTTTTATTAGACTTTCAAATGGAGGAATTTCTACGTCAAAACTATATTTATCTCTGTTCAAATGACATTGAATAAGTTTGTAATGTACTTTTTATTATAGAGACTAACCCTTATGATAATCATAAGGATTTGGAACACAAATTTTCATTGTTCATATGCTATTAACATTGGCTGAGAATAGGTCTGATTCTTCCATTCAAACGAATTCGTTAATTATGGTTTTCCATTGATTAAAAAATCACCTAAATAGAGTGCCATTTAAAGAAAGGTCTTTACCAAAAAGTGTGAAGCTTGATTTTAAAGTCATCGGTCTAATCAATTCTTGTTTATTTCTTAACACAACAGATAAAAAGTCAGCATTTTACCAAAGAGAGAAAACATCAAGATAAGTGATAGTTTGGAGATTGTCATGTTCTCTGATAGAAAAACATTGGCTACTGACCTCTAACTTTAAGAACAATATTTTGCAGAGAAAGGCGCAGGAAGATTTTAAAGTGGTCAACAAATTCATCACATAAGAATGCAACATTGTCGTAATAGGTGCGCAAATCAGTGGAATGTAGGAAATTTGGCAGTTTCATAATAGAAGTTAATTTAAAGGACGCATTTCGATAGGCATTATAAAATTAGCCACTATCCGTGGTTTCTGAATATCACTAAAACTCTAGTTACCTTGGGAGACCAGGCCCCTGATTGTCAGCATTGACTCCATTACCTCCCAAACTTCTCTAAACCCACCCACATTAGCTAGGTCATGCACACCCGGCATTAGAAAACCTTCCAGGATAATTTATCGCAGCCAAATGATCAAATACAACAACTCCACATCAAAATAAACGATTTTTAACCATGGTAATAATTCTTTACTATCAACACATGAAAACACAAGTCTCTTCAGTAAGATCTTTCGCTACAATTCACGAGGAACGGCGAGGAGATCCAAACAGATACCTCCAATGCAACAACGTAAAACAACGGAAAAAGTAAAACACGTTCAAAAAATGGAATACTGGATAATAAATAACTATACTAAATCAAACAATGTTCAAAATCTATAAAAACAGAATATGAGGATTTTATTAAGCAATCGCCCAGTCACCACTTTTACGCAGTTTTTGTGGACTCAGGCTCATCTTCGTTATCTTCGAGATCGGGCATATCTATAACATTACTTTATGCGTAAATGATTTAGTCTCCTACATTTATTAACACCAACAATACCGTAGAAACCAACACACCTCCATCATCTTCATCATCATCTAGTCCATCAAAGCCTGCACCTCCTTCTCCACCCATTCCTTAATTATTCACATCAATAAAATATGATCCCATGACTTTCAATTTTACTAATTCCGTCTAAAAAGGCACACCAACATAAGAAACCACAAATCCATACCTCCCATTTGATTCATGTATTGGTTTATATCAAAACCACCCATTCCAGCATCTCCTCCTGGTAACCCATCTTCTGCACCAGAATCGTCTTCATCCTTCCACTTTGAAAAGTCAACCTTTAGCCAATGGACCTGAAATATGATCAACATGTTTTTTTGTAAAATAAAGAAAGATGTTTATAAAATCTAATCACACAAATTCCAAAGCTCTTCGAAACCAAATGGTGACTTTCCAACTAACAGTTCACACGCAACCGAGAAATTATATACATCATGGAGACCTAGTGAAACGATGAGTGGTATCCTACGCAACGCCCCATAATATATTAATCAGCAAATATCTCACATATTTGATATGAAGCTTATTGAAGACTAGATATACTAATGGGGAGCATAAAATAATTCTACAAAATAGCAAAAGTTTACATACTGACCTTTCCTTTTTCCTTGAGGAGACGGGGCCACCACTTGTTTTCTTTTTTCGGAATAGTTAATTCTACGACTCTCGTATTGCTCTCGCTTCTTTTTAATTCTTCACCTTTGATTTCATCGAAAAATTCTAGCGTGGTTTCAAAGATGTCAGTTTTACTGCTCCCTCTAAACAAGATAGAATAAAGACTAATCTCCTCACATATTTTAGCAAAACATACCATCTTGCACTAACTGTAAAAAAATTTCGACCACGTTTATTATAACAAAACCTGCCTAAAATGCAGTTTATTCGTATCGGCTTCAAGAACTTCAACCTTGGCCTCATCCACCTCAATAGTAACGAAGATGAATGATTCACGTTGGGCCCAGATTACTAGTGGCTGGCGCACTGACATTCTGGAAATGTTAGAGTAGGCGTACTAAATTATGATGAAAAGATTGGTATGGAAATTAATTCTACCGAAAACTGACAACGTACGTAGGAATCTAGATGTACTAAATCTAATCAAAAAGTCTTAGATACCCATCCATATCTTAATACCTTGTTGGAATTCCATAAAAACCATATCATTAAACAGAAATCGAAACAATATAACAAATATTGCATTGAATTATCAAAGCACTACAATAAACGTTCAAATTCCCCAACGGAAAAATTGCGTGATCTAAATTCTTAAAAATTCCTAGAGAATGACGAAATACCTATCAACAAAAAGGCACTAATAGAAAAACTGCTAACACAATTCAAAAGCGACCTCTCACGAAGTGACCTAGGATAAAATTTGAATCTTGAAGGATTCGCGAATGCACTATTAAAGGGCATTAATATGAATATTACCGTGTTCCCGAAATTTCGCACGTGTTAAGACTTAATATAGTTATTGTAATATGACCCTTTAATAATTGTTTTAAGTTATTAAAATATTAATTAATAATGTAATGTTTAATTAATACGTGTTCCTGTCAGGCTAAAGTAAGCTGGAGAAACTGATAGATGTAAATCTGCAGAGTATTAAGTTAATACTAGATATTGTCTTAATAGTGTTTATAACAATTTCTTCACTCATATCCATCATATTCTTCTATTCTTAAATTCCATGGATAGAAGAGCTCCCTTATAGTACAAATATTTAATCTGATGTATATCTTAAAATGTAGGCGTTTAATATATAAACAGTTAATTATCTGAAAAACCTGTAAAATCATAATGTACTAGGACTACTATCTTTCTAAATATTTGAGTTGCCGATTTGTGGTATTTAAGAAATGCCAACAGCAATTGCAAATCCCTAAGGTTTGTTCCGTCATATAATATTAACTTCTTTAACTGGGTGGTTTTTTAAAATGAATGTTGACTGGGAGAACACTTTAATTTTTGATTAAAAACCATGACATTCTTGGGAATATTTGTGCTGTTACAACTTCAAACAGTTTTATTATTATTTTATAATAATGAAGAATATTTGTTTCTTTTATACATCTTTATACATTTCTTGAATAGAGCATGAGAATCATCAACGTTTGGAATAAGATTAAATTATTCCCAATTTATTGCAGTGGAAAGTCAGCCACCATCCACTGAGGTATTGTCCAAAGGTTATTTTTATTGATCCAGAATAATTCCCCCATATTTAAACATTTTTACAATAACTGATGACTTTAACATATACTGCTTATTATTCTACCAGACATTTATAATATTTGATCAAGTATCCTAATTTTGCTGTGGGCTGTAGTTGGTACTTGATTCCAAATTATAGTTGAGAACCGTGGTATAGTTTTATCGTAATCTGGAAGCAATACATATTGTTAACCGTGGGATGAAAATATCATAAATAGTTTAAGCAGATTTATTTAACTAGTTAATTGTGTGATGCGATGGTTGCAACGGTTTAAAATTCTCAACTAACATTCAGGTTATAATGCTTTGCATCTTATGCTGTTATGATTAGGGTAATTTATTTTTTTTAGCAGCATATATGCGTGCTATACTGAACATAATAATAGAGTATTTCTCTAATATTTTAAAGACCTAAAGATCAATGCAATTTATTTCATATCTTTGAAAATTGATCTAAAGTCGAGGACTTTGGCAAAAGCAAGGTATGATGTAGTAAACAACTTTATTAAGTGTTGGCTGGCATCTCTGTTCTTCTCCGACCACTCTCGTCCTTGCTGAGACTGCTATCCACTGTTTTGTGGATGTGCGTCCGACTGGCTAGAGATGTTCTCATCAATGAAAAAACAAATTTCCCGAACGATGGTTGGAAGATTCTCCGGCATTTTACGTCTTCATCTTCTCTGGCAATAATGGGGTCAGATCTCGTGGGGGGAATCTCGCCCAAGTTTCACCGATCTTATTTATTTCCTATTCTTCTGGTAATATCGAATGGGATAATTCTAGTCTCCCCATTCATAAGGCGACTGGTACTGTGCTAGGTTTCTGGGAACGCTTGATAGACCATCCAATGGACCATCTGAAGACAGCTTGGAATCGCAACATTTTCTCTATTTCCAGAGCCGGATGGTGGCGGTGCACGAAACCTTTGATGCCGCATAGCAGTCCAGAGACGAAGCTGACGACATTTGAGATATGGCTCGGGGGGATTTAAGTAGTGTGTCCATTTTAGCAGGGCAAAATGTGACAGCAAGTATGCTAATTTAACTAACTTTTCCGTATCAGAACTTTTCATTCATTCTATATTTTAATATTCTATATTATGAAATATACACGCACAAATTATAGGAACTATTTATTTATCATCATTTCCGTTCGAAGTCACTTAGTGTGTAGAATACTCGTCGTGCACGCTCCACCGGGAAGTGATGATCTAAAAGCAACATTATTTAATTAAAATTATGTATCCTATTAATCTTCCCTAATATTTTGGTTTTTCCTTCTAATAGATTTGTCAGTTTTCTAACGTAGGTGAAACACTATTCCACAAAATGATTGCCGTAGTGAAGTAGGGCATGCAGGAGAAGCACTACATATGAAGTATTAGAAACAAGTAACAAATTGAACGGAAAATTGAGTAATAAAATAAAATAATATGTACACTAGAACTTGGAAGAATATTACTATACTGTTTGTGCCTATACACTGCTGTACTACATCAACATACTAGATCAGGTGTAGACATTTATTCAGAATAAAGTAAACAAGTAGACTTATTGTTTGTAGATAACAGTATCGATGCTAGGAATTTTATATTTACTTTAAACATTTTCCAGAATAATCTTCAGTTGAAACTATAAATTTATGCTAAATACTTTAGTTAATGGAACTTACTAGGATAGTTCCTTTGTAGGTTGAGTAATTGTTCCCGGAAGTTGATCGTTGGAAGCTCAAATGAGAATACAGCGACTAGAAGAGTCAAATACGCAAGAAGCAGTATCCAGTAATGAGTCATTAACCTTAAAACAGTCAAAGTGGCAAAATAAAATTATATTTTAATTAGCTGACAACGAAGTGAAGAGTCTAGAGAAAAACTTTTACAAAAATTTAAGACTTAGATTTAACGACTCGAGATATTTTCTACATATAAATCAATTATACGTGACAACATGATATAAAAGATTGGCAGTAGAATAAATATGGAAGATAAAATTCATAATAATTGGAGCACAGTCTGATGATAATAATGTAAGAGTAACATGTAAATTCCTAAGTAAATAATAAGCTTAGACACTTATTCTTATGATAATCTACTGGTTATGATTGGGCAATTTATCTCTAATATTTGTTTGAATTCTTGCAAATAATTCTGATATTCCATGTATAGAATGAAGCAACTTATTAGTCCGACAGGAGATACCAGCAGTAGCAACGTTTTGCATTAGTAGGAAAAAATACAAACATTGGCAAGTTAACCATCAATAATAATTGTATCATTAAATAAAATGTATTGCTGCAACCATTGTCAACTTGAATATTTGCTGCAGTCAGTAAAACACTTGTTGTATACCATATTTATACTTATTTATTCATCATAAAATAATAAAGGATTTACATGATTAAGAATGTGGTAAAATTTGGAATAGCAATGCATATATTAGGAAGTAGTATAATTATTATACTTTTTTCGTTGATTAATTATGATTGCACATACAGAAGTCCAGTCGAAGTAACTCACTGGTAAAAATACCAACGAAGCAAAACAATTTGTTTGAAGTCACATTTAAACCATTTCAGAACAATTTAAACTTGTATTGCCACTCAATAGAACAAAGGAAATGTATGGATACAGTATATTCAAAATTATCACTAAGATATTATTAGACTAACATTATGAAAACAATTTTGTAATCCTAGAAAGTAAAGATATCTCTCTCTAAAATTTCTGCTAGCCAATCCTATATTTGTTATACAGCGCGTTCCATAATTATAACCCACATCCCCCACTTTGAAATCGTCTTCTCCAACTTCTCAGTTGGGAAAAACTGCATATTGTGAGCATAAATTTTGCAGACTACTATTCCCCCAAGATTCTCCAGGGGATTTAAGTCCGGTGATCGAGACAGCCAAACCATAAGATTGATATCGCTGCACCGGAACCAATTTTTTGTGTTGGAACTCATATGGATGGCAGCGTGACCCTATTGAAATATGAAGATGTTCTAAGAAAACTGGCCATAATAAGGGGTAGTTGGTTTTCAAGGTCTTTTTGGTAATCAGCATTGTTCATTTTAGTGGAGACGAAAGCTAAGAACACTAAGCGATGGAATTGCTGTGCATATCACCAAGCTTTCTCCGCCAAAATTGTGTTTAGGAAAAAATTATTCATTTCTCAAATTCTCCAATATGAAGTAAAACCATCTGGACATCGAGATTAAACTTCTTTTCGTTATTAAAGATGACCTGAATAGAAAAACGTGGTCTTGAAAAATACCATGCACATTTAGAAAATTAAGAATCACCTCATGCCATTTCGGAGTATATAATATATGCCCTCGGGTAAAATTTAGTCTAGCTTTCTTGTGATAAGTTGTCAAATTTGGGACATTTCTTAGTCTTTTCTCATTTGATAAGTAAATTTGCCTTCAATACCCTCCAAACCGTTGTTTTTGACACTGTTGGACAGCGGACACTCCTGATTTCATTCAAGCGGATTATACTATTCGATGCCATCATTGCGATTTTTCTGTTTTCTCGTTTTCCCAACTTCAATAATCTTTCTCCATTTTACCAGAAGCTCTCAGGAGCAACTTTCTTAGAGGGACCTGTTCGCTTCGTGATCTGAATGCATTATTCCGGCTTTAAAAAACTCCAGGATTTCCCCTTCTTTAGGATCTTTGATAAGAGAACTACGAGACATTTTCTATTTCTAACAGTGATCCGCAAAAAAGTGTATTTCTCGCATAGTATTCTAATATGAATATTCGCATATCTTAAGTGGGCTATGATTATGAAATGCACTGCAGCTATTGTACAAGTATTTTTCATAGGTAATTTGGTTCTAACCTTTCATATTTCTTTCTCAGCGTGTGTCTAGAATAAACTGTTCGCCTTTCGAAAGCACTGAATATCTTGCCATCACGTAGGAACTATGACAGGAAAAAGAAATGCTTGCATTTCAAGCTCAAAATTGTACTCTTTAAATAAAAATTGGAAATATTAACTTGAAAAACAGTAGTAGTGATAAATGAAAAATACTATTTTATTTTGCTTTAAATTTGTGTAGAGACAGGTATGAAGTACTAAGACATACCAACACCAAATTAAGTGTACTAGTTATACAGTACTCCAACCTTTGAAATTTTATATTCCTGTGAAAGTATAGCTTTTCTAAGCATAATACTGTAAATCAAAGAGAATAAAGCCTAGTTACATAATTTCTAAATAGGTAAATAAAAACGATAACAAATAAGACGGATATAATAGAACTTAAGAAGCTAATACAAACAAGTCACGATTTTTCTAAAAAAAAATTTTTAATTACAAATAACTATTGTTTGATATTTTCTGATTATCTAAAGTCTAGCGAAAAGTTGGGAAGACATTATTTAATCTACCGTATATTATATATTAAGGATATTAAAAGTTTGTAATAAATACGTGCCACAACTTATTTCGCTGCTAACTTAGTATTTACTACTTTGTTCTAAAAAAAATGCCACCATAAACAATAAGTGATCCCAATGAAATATTAATTATTTATTATGTAGACATTTTAATATTCTTAATTAAACAAGCCTTCGGAGGTATAGCATAAGAAGGTTTTTCATTGCTTATCAATTAGGATTGGATGAGAATTTCACTAATCACTCAAAACTAAATTTGCCTTAGTATCACTTTATTACTAATGTTTTTGCAAGTACTAATTATGTGGTCCCATAGATGAAGACAATTTTCTTTTTAAGGTAAACGTCTGCACACCCTTTTCAAATGATTTTGATCTCTGCCCAAAAGAATAAGTAGGAATTATCTATGAAAATCTCTAGTACAAGTACTGGATCCTCTGCAATTAAACTCAAAATACATATAATCAACCTGTAGTTTCTTAGATATTTGGTCTCCATCTTCTGATCTTACTCAAAAAACTTTAATCTTCTAAATATCATTCAAAGTTTGAAAGCATATAACTACTGTATATTGATAGAAACTGCTCAAAAACCTTCTTTTTGGAAACTACGAAATTTAAACTATAAATACGTTCTTGAAAGTGCAGTATACATCTAAACACGTGTAGGTGTAAATCAAACAAAAACAAAAATAGCAGTAAACAACTTGGTGTATCTGGCGCTACATTACTTGAAGACAAAAGCAAATCTTTTCATTTGAAAACCATTTCTCATAAGTTTTTGGAAATACATTGCGTGTTTTATAGAATCCAACTAACCAATCCGTAATGAATACACGGAAATGTGTATTTCGTGATCAGTGGTGGGAGACGACGGCAGAACTGCTTGGGTGTTTGTCACTCCGTAGTGGTACTGTATGTCTACCGCACAATGTGTAATAAATACTGGGGTATCATAAAATGTGAAATACATATTATACGCCGTTTATAAATACGGAAATAGGAAATCCAAGGTCGCAGACAATATATTTCGCGTAAAAATACGAACGAAGACTATAGTTATTTGTAGGCGAGATTACTTATATTCTAAGTTATTTATATTTTTTGTAGTAGCAATCATCAAACACTTTTTCAGGATGTTTTGTTCATTCTTCAAAAATAATTGAAAAATTGCAATTACTAATAAATAAAGATAGTTGTCCTGTATTTTACAAGTTAAAAACCAAATACTATTAATAGAGATATATTATTAGTTTTACATTCAAGCGCTAAATATAAGAAGAAAAATGTTACTTTCAGTCCAATCTTTATTATGTGGGTCCATCACATAACGTACTTTCCATTAAAACCTATAATATCAAATAATGAAACATTTTCAGTAAAATATCTTACTTGTACCTCTTCAGATAATAAGTCGCTATGAGAGGATATCAACACTCACCAGGTCTTCAAACCTCATAACAACTTTCCATTGTACTGGTTATGAAAGGGTTTCAGACAGTTTACAGCCTTTATTTGTCAAATCAAATATGTGCCATTAACCATATCAGCCATATATTTTTTCTTTATTTATCGCTATAAATGTCACTTCACATAGGAACATGATTTATCTAAATGAGCCTGCTTCATTGGCTAGTAAG
Source organism: Heterorhabditis indica (assembly GCA_020740425.3). Lineage (NCBI taxonomy): Eukaryota > Metazoa > Nematoda > Chromadorea > Rhabditida > Heterorhabditidae > Heterorhabditis > Heterorhabditis indica. The sequence continues at coordinate 63,561 of JAJAVP010000138.1, read as the reverse complement.
CCTTTTCCCTTCATTTTAATTGTGCGGATTACTGTACGCTGTCAGTGCTCACTTTTGATCTTGATGTTATAACTGGTCATGAGCAATTTTATGTCACCATGTGATTTAGTTGTCGAGTACCTCTCAAGTCCAGACGGCATTTCATCTACTATAATAATAACTTGGTTCTTGATTAAGAATAATTAACATTTATCCCATGACATAACTCTATCACCATTCCTCTGGGATAATTGTAATGAACATTACTCATTGTTGTGATACTGTGAATTAGATTTCGCAGGTGCCACGTATATATTTCTGAGTGAAGACAATTTGAGATCACTTCCAAGACACTTAGGAGAACGCTTTTGAACTCATCTCATGGCATATAGCCAAATTAATCAAATTATACAAAATTCGTACTAAATCTTAGAAACAATAGTAAAATAAATTGCATTTGGAGAACTGTTTTCTCATGATCTATAGTTTAGTGCAAAATATATAAAAAAAAACGAGTAGGAAATGGTTTTGTAGACTCATCAGTTAAAATTTTTCATCCACATGTTGATCAGTAGTCAGAATGATATATAATTGGACGCAAAATAAAATGGGCGTGAAATTAGTTGGTAAACGGCGTTTATAATTCATATTTCACAAAAAAACATTCAAATTTACATGTAAATTTAAGTCAAAAATAACCTTAGATTGACTGTCTTTGTGAAGAATTGTCTATTTGCATTCAGTTTTAGTTGGTAATTAAAAAATAGAAGAATTTATGATTGAGAATCCGTGTCCAACTTATGCAACGAAATATAAAGAACAGGGAGAAATCTTTTTCTCCGTGTATCTCTCAGTTTCTGCTATAGTGTTCTTTTTTCAATACAAGAACTTGATGACAAATACAGCTAATAGAACTGCGACTGAAAAATGTGGGTAAAATGAAAAAAGTATGACGAGTGGAGTCAATAATATTATACGATCCTATTTCTTCATATTAATGGTTCCCTTGTACATTCAATTGTTTAACATAAATTAAGTGATTGTGTATAATGGAACGAAAGTGAAACGTATAAGATCACCCTTAGAGTTTTGTGCAGATTTCAAAATGCTAAATTCTAGTTCAAATGTTTTCATAATTAACAACATATTACAGATTCCACAAATGTCATACATATTTGTTTCATATATATATAAAGAAGTTTTGCGGTGAAATAGGAATGGCGTCACATTCATAATTGAACTCGACATTTTTTGTGAATATTGGACTATCAAAAATGAAAATTCACTTAAGCCTAAGCCTATAAAATTTTCAACAAACAACAAACATATTAAGTTATTCACAATCAAGTAATATGTCAATTGATATTTTATTGGCCCAGGGGAGAAATATATACTGGATTATGAGCAGACATAAGCAAGGCAGTGACATCACAAACTGAAAGAGATAGGATTTGCTACTATGAAGTGAAACAGGTAACCACATTGACTTAATTAATGTAAGCTTATCTTGAATACTCGATGGATGTCTAATCTATGCGTGGTTAGCAGCGGATTAAATGGTCTGCTCACGAAAAGTAGATTAGCCACTTCGGGTTCATTTATCATTTCCCACTTTCAGCCCCTATCACTCCGCCAAATCTAGATTAAAATACAAACATAAATCACTAACATATTGTGCAGGAAATCTAATGAGTATAATTTATTTTGATATTAGAGTTTCTCACCAGACGTTCACATAAAAAGTAATGTGCACAGGGTATATTAGTTATGATGAAAGTGCAGTATTAATACAATTTCTAAATAAAGTAGGCTTCGAAAAGCTGGTGAAAGGCGGTGAAATCTCAGAAACAAGGCAAGCGACAATGGACCGAAATGAATATATACATTCCGGTGGTCATTACGCATGCATGATAAGGTTTTGCATATGCACTGAGGTGTGATATTTGAAAATAAACTTTCCAGGAATACCACCGCATTTAATTAATCAAAAGACGACTTCCAGTCATTGTTTTTCATTTCACAAGAGTTCCCAATAATTTCCGTCGCTAACATAATATACTTCCACCATATCTCATTCGGTAAATAGTCAGTCGGTAGAAGTAGACAGTAATTAGAGTTGCAGACGACCTCATTTGTAGGGAGCTGTAGGGAAGTGAAGACCTAGCTTGCCATGTGAGTGACACTTCGCAACAAGTAGCAACAAAGTACGCACAGACCTTAGGCGCACAATTAGTGACATTACTGTCAAAAGGCTCTGGGCTTAGTGAGGTCGCAATGTTCTCACAATTATAGATCTTCTCTGCTGGTTAAAAAACACACCTAATACAAAGCAGGATTTTACACCTTTGCTATTCTATTCACAATGTATTATATTAAATTCGGTGTCATAGACTACATATTCAAAACAAAAAAATATATATAGGCATATTGTTAGACAAGTATTTATATATGTACGCATATATTAACTGAGTTAACAAAAATACCAGGTTTCCATCATAGATAAATATAGACCTATGACATCGTTTTTATTATTTCCATCAAATATTATTATATTCAATTCCAATTCCATTTATTAATTCAAATACGTCTCATTAGACCATCGCGTAGACTTCCCACTTCCCCTGTGTCTGTACGGCGAAGTAATAATATTGAAATCGGCATGGACTAAATGAGCATAAAAATCAAATTTATTTATTTGAAGCTTCACTTTCCAAGCTGCTCAGTCCACCGCGTAGTTCTTCTACAACATTCTACAACTACAAATTTGCATGCATACTTGTGACAAAAAAATATCAGCAAAGAGAAGTCAATTTTAACAGATTCAGTTAACTATTATAAACAAATAATTACTACAAAGTACTACTAATATCTGCTTAAAAATTAGTCTAAGAAGAAAGCAAACATATTCGTTATAATAGTATTCCATAATAATAATGAGAGATTTTGTGATTAAACATGTGACTAAAGATATGTATATTGCTAATTATCTAATTCGAAAAAATATCACGGAATCAAATACATCCAGTAAAACAGTAAATTCAAGAAAAATTTGTGAAAAAGAATTTTAATTAAAAGTTAGATAGTCTAGAAGTAGAAACTTATAAATGTGTTGGGTTAGATTTAGTCACCCCACTGAATAAAGAGCGGATTCAACTTACTAAATGATTTTCCAGTTAACGGATATCGAAAGTTCTGTCGGCTACTCCGCATCTTTGGAAATGGATGGACTCTTTGACAAACAGCATGTATTAGGAGTAATTAATTCACGTACATCGTGATGAACTCTGGTAATAAGCGTATAACTGAAAAACCATTTTCAGCCACTTGGCTTAAAAGTAAAAATATAAAATCAATAATCATGGCTTCCACGTATAGCTTATATTCATAGGGCTAATTTGGTCAAAAAGGCTCGGACTCTATTTTCGTCCACCTTGTAAATAATTACACAAACATTATTCTATTTTATAAACTTTACTGTTAAAGATCTGAACAAGGGAGCCTTCTACTGATTGGGAAGCGTAGCACTAAGTACTATATAGTATTTAAATATTTAAGCTAAAAAACTTTGCACAAGTGATTTCTCAGAGCACATACTTTAAGAGTTGCAATTTGCTAAGCCACATAGATTGTTGTTTTTGGTGCTTGGCCAAGTATCCTTTCTACCGACCACTCCCATCTACTCGACAACCTGAATTGCTTACGATTTTTTTTCGCTTTTGTCTTTGTCTTATCTCCTGTATTCCAGCAGCTCCAATTTTTCTGGAATACTATCATTTATGACTATATTTTTTAAATCTACTAACAAGCATCTCCAAAATGCAACAAAAGACTGGGCTTCAGTTTATAAAACTATTAGACATCTCAATAAATTAGAACGTTGTTAATAGAATTTGGTAAAATTCGCTTTGCCGCTTTTGCTGCTATCTGCATTATTAGCTTTCTTGGGGCTAAAAATCAACAATATTCACCTAAGAAAACGCTGAGTACAAAAATTGGCATTGAGTAAAGTCAAGTGTTTACGACAATGTCTTCTTCAGAGCAGAAAGCTAATTGCGGATTAGTAGACTAACTGCGTTTACCTTAAATTAAATATAAGGTTAGGCTTTTGCGAAATATGATTTACTACCCTAACATTTAACTCATGTATAAATATATTACAAATATTAATTATTCATTTTTTCCATGAGATAGATTCACTTTCTCTAAAAGATTAGTCAAAACTCGATATTTAGCGTATAATCAGTACCTTTAATCCAATGAAAAAACCATGGATTTGATGTTCCTCATCCTCAGTTCTTTACTGCTATTTAGAACGGGCTCCAGTTGAATTTTAACAGTCATCACAACGATGCATTCGGTTGTCTATTTCGTTGCATGTATCAGATTCACATAAGCCACTGACATGGAAAGAGCCAGAAAGTCTAACATACCATAATTGTTATTAGAAAAATCGTATTTATTCAGCAAGGTGCGTCTCTTCTAAATAAATATCTCATTTTTGGGATCTGAAGTAATATTACTTGTTCGTTTAAATCCCCGTAATAAATTGGACATGATTGGATTCACGTGTTTATGCCGATGATGGATTCACTTCTATCGATGACCTTAAGAAGCGAATTGTTGAAGTATGGGGCAAATGAACAATGGAGATCTGCAAAAAGTGGTTCATAGGACTCAAGGAAAAATGCAGGTTGTTTTAATATAAAGCAATAAATATTTGATGAAAGAATTAATCCAACAAACACTATGTTAAATATATTGGTGTATAATGACATTGGTAAATTACGAAATTTTTCATAAATAAAATCTCAATAAATACTGTGTAAATAAAGTATGGAAATCTTGTTCATACTTGATTTAAAAAAATATTGCTTATTAATATACTCAGTCTATGTAAAGTCGAAATGCGTGAAAGCTTTGTTTTTAAAGCCTAATATTATTGGAATAAAACATTTTCGTAACTTCGTTTATAAATTGGTACATTTTCTGAAAGATGTTCTTTCTCATGTTCCCAGTCTTCTTCCTGGGCCCTTGACCCGTCGTTCATGTCATGTAACCTTGGGCCACAGCAGGCTCTTTCAGAGGAAAAGGTAATCGCGCACTCGCTACGTACTCTTTCTTGATTATGATAAATAAACAAACAATGTTATCTAGGCTTTCTATTGGTCTCATTTTTGACATTTCGTCTTTTCTCCAGTTTTTGAATACGGTGTTTATCCATACTATGTATTAATTATTTAACATATTACATATTTTATGCTAATCTTGACTATTGTTCTTCAGAAATTTTTAGCCATGCGCTTGTATGAAAGTAAACATCTATTTTAACTCTATCAACACAATACTGAGGTTACGTTGTTTAATCTAAGAGGTGATTCATAGTGACAGTTTTCAATTATATACAAAGCTACTTTAGTTTTATTCCCATAACCACGTAATGTTCTTAAAATAACTGAACAGTAGGCTGACCTTTCTTTTGCTAAGCGCATGGTAATTACTAGCGTCACCTGTCTTGGCTATTCAATGCAAATTCCTCTGTCAGGGACAAAAGGTGGCCACCGTTGTTGACCTTTTTTTGAAGATTAAGATGCGTCTTTAGCTAGTAGCGGCTTTAAATAATATGTTTTAAATATATTTTACAAAATTTTAATGTGTGTAACTCTAATTTTGCCTTATTAAAGTGTTTTTAGTTAATCTATTAAACATTGTAAATCTCATATATTCTACTATTTTGGGTGTGGTCACACACTATTTGCATTCTAACAATGCTTTCTCTAATTTGATCTAAGAAGAGATGTATATTATTTGGGATATTATTGTAAATCCACGTATTAGAAGTATTTGAGCCAGAATGACCATAAAGTAGACCTCTTCAAGTAATGGTAAAACAAAAACTGATGAAAGCCACAAGGTAAGTAAGCGAAAAAATTACAGAGTTAAACTGTTAATAACAATTGCTAAAGCATTAATTTTTTCCTGACAGTAGCGCTAGCCAAAATAATTAATTGCCTTATTTGTCTACTCCATGACTCAAATCCTAATGTCTTCCGATATGCAAATGTTTACAAATACCTCTAATATAAATGTATAAAACATGTTTTGTGCTTGGCAGCGAAGCAATAAGTATGTCACTTGAAGTTGCAAAAAACCCTCATAGTACTTGCAGCAAGTTGCTTAAAATTACAATGAATAGTAAATTATATGTACTGTGCTCCCTTAGCAGATTTTGTGATCTAGTATTGTCCATATCGATTACTACTTCACATCCTAATTGTCATAACGAAAAGGCAGTTTTATGTATTACAGGAGGATTGTATACCCTATTTCCACCAAGTGAACAGAGCTTTAGGAAACTACTTTCTGTCTCAATCGCCGTACTTCCTATACCGGTTCGAATATGGCAGCTTTAAACAGCCCTAGAGGTGCAGTAGTGCATAGTACACCGTATGCATATATAGCCCTCCTTCCCATCAAAGTTCCTGGTATTTCGCTGTTTTGCCTTGAATATAATCTACTAAGCACATTCCTCTATTACGGAACTATTTCACCTTCCACAATCGGTCAATTCGAAATTGCTCTTGCTGCTAGTTTTTCCTCTAACGAGACATTCAGTTCACCCTATGTTATTAATCCGGTCAGAACGCACTTTCGTATGTTAAACTACTAACACTTCTTTTTTAAAGAGAAAAACCCTCTTCGGTTACATGTGATTTATAGCATTATTTAAGCTATTTAACATGCATGTAAGACATAATTCTAAAAACCTTATGATCGTATACTTAATCGTATGGTTAACAGTACGACTGATTAGAGAATTTATTAATGAATATCTCATGATGAACACTTAAAGATTATACTGGAATCATGCAGTTCTCTTGACTATATATATCCATACAGTATCTTAAAGGAGTACCACTGTCTACTTCAAAAAACCACATTACTATTATTAGATGGTAGCAAAATAGCAACTTCCTGGCCCCAGAAGAAAGCCGAGTTGTGCGATCAGAGCGAACATAGCCGAGCGATTGTTCCTCTCTTCAACAATATTTAGATCTGCTCTTCCGGCCTTCCTGTCACTAGTTCACTCTTCCAATATGTCTGCGTTTCCCGACATTTTAAACTACTACAACTACATATTTCTTTGTGTCTCTAATTTCTACACACTCTCTTATACTGCCTCGTCAGTCATTATATGGGGCATCTCTGGGTTTGTTGAATCGAATACATACTTCCGCGAAAATTTATAATGATCCAGCCCCATATTGATTTTCTCAATCTACAGAAGCAGGCTTCCTTGATTCAATCCTCCACTCACTCCGTCACTCCCTGACATTTCATATACATTCAGCTCGTCAACATCAGCATGTTATCATTTCAATTAGATACCATTTCTAAGCACTTTCAACATTTAAATTTTTAATATTTTTTCGCTCCACTCTAATCAAATTAGTGACTTTGCCCTACTATTATTCCATTATTTATTATTCTTTCATTATTATTATTTATTTCCATACTTTCTAACACTATTTTTTATCCTCACACTTTCTTATTTTCCTCTAAATCAGTGCTTTAAAATTCTCTTCTGTGCAAATTTTATAGTCATTTTATTTGCCATACCTCCTTAACACATGCCAACCAAATGATCAAGCTTTACGAGAACATAGCTTAGGACTTTGTGACAGGTTCCAGTGCAGCTAACTGTTCTGTAATCCATTCATTCCAAGCTTTTACGCGCATATACGGTGATGGGACATGTTCCATCCTACATTTTCTACTTTCCCCTCAATATTATCACTAAGCCTTAATTTCAATAAATAAGCCTCTGTATAAGTTTTCTCCTAGAAAAGTGTAAAAACAAAGAATTATACACAGTCATTCTAAGAATGTTATCAGTCAGTAATTTTAAGCTTTTTCCCATTCCTATATCATGAGATTTCTGTTTAAAAAAACTTAGAAAGCTATAAGTTTTTGAAGTAGTCAAACTTCAAGTTGTTGTGCTTCTTTTAAATAAACCACTAGAAACCTAAATATAAATAATCAGTTACACTACTACTTTCCATTTTCATTCTATAGGTTAAATGGCATCAGGTGCTCTTGGTCTACAATAGTACCACTTCTCTTTACAGTCCTATTTTGCCTTTCTCGAATTTTGGCGCATAAGTCAGCTCAAAGACGAGATTTTGAAATTTAGTTAAAAGAGACTTATTTTTGAGCCCAATTAACATAATAAGGAACAATTTTGTTCATATTTCCATATTATAAGTAGTCCTCCCTAAGAAACACCTGTATCTATTACATAAATTAGCAGAAATAACGAAATTTTTCCCAAAAAGAAAAAAACGCGTACATTTGATCTATGACAAAAATGTCAACTATCATTAAAGCTTTAAATGTAAGTAATTTGGCATAGAAATCTCCCCCCCTTTCAATTAGACTTCAGTTTTGAACTGATCTATGCGTCAAAACGCAAAAAAGACAAAATAGCGTCTGCATGAAATACGCAAGGAAAAATGGTAATACTGTATATACGTAGGAGGTTATTTAGATACATAACACTTTAAATTAGTATTTGTCGTGTAAAATATTTAATTTGATATTGATTTTCTGTAAGTGTACTTATAAATGTTTCATAAAATACTGAAACTTATGATTACATATTCATTCCGAAAACGACTCTGTTGTTTTTTTGATAATCGGAACGTTCCGTTAGCGGGGGAAAGTGACCATAGAGCGAGATCGAATTAGCCGCGTTCGGGCAGTCATCCCTCTTTCTACAAAGGAACCCGTTTGGGCACCAGCTCTGTCTTCGTCTTCCTCTTTTCTTCATTTTACTCATTCATGATGTCTCTATCTCTGCAAGTTATTTCTAGCTAGAGTTGGGACAGTATACCATTCGTATTGGTTTTCATTATATTAAGAAATTATTCAAATGTTAAAATAGATTCTTTCATTTTATCATTAAATCTATGATATTTACAAATAGTTTGAACTAATTGTTTGTTTGGTCCATTATTTTGACCTCCTACTAACCACGTTTTTCAACAAGGTGATCTAGTTCAGTGACTCTGTTTATAAGAAAACAACGGATAGTAAATAAACCGTTATATAAGAGAATGAATACTGAGCACATATTTATTAGATAAAATGCGAATTCCGTCCTTGTTATTTAGAAGTAGAGAAAACAACTATTAATAACTTGAAACTCTTTTTTTATGATAATTATTTTATCTTTTCTATTTCTTGGTGCTGAATGAAACATTGAGCTCATATCTAATAAATAAAATCTTGAGCAGACCTAAAATCTCGTAAATCTCCTAGCTTTTAATAAAGGCATTTAGATCGACGTCGGGATAGTCAAGTGACCCTTTTTGTTGCTATAGCATTCAACTGCCCTTGTACCTTATCTAATAGATCTACAAATTCTCGAACTATCCCGGCCTGAATTCTAATCATCATGACATAGTTAGATATGAATCGCTTCCGATTCTAATGTGGATTGCTCACAGTGTTCATAAGGAATTCATATACTGTATATTGCCTATACAATGCAGTAATGTTTCATATATTTAGTATTTTACTTAGTCCACTTGAGAAAATGGTAAACATTTTTAGTTGATCTCTTAAATTGTCATGTCTCAGAACTTTCCAATGAACACTTCTTTCGAGATCAATTTCCTCTCTTTTCGAATCTTCGGTTGTGCTTGAGTTGTTTTCGTGTAACCATGAGCTGGTTTCTTAGCCTCGCTCCTAACTAGCACTACGTGCCAAATTATATTACAAATCTTGCTGTCGGAGAAGTTTTTATTTTCTCAAACCTCTTTAATCAGAAGTTTTCTGATACTTAAATGCTACGTCATTCAAATATGCAGATAGAGATGTCGCTTTTCCCATCTAATTTCTTGTTCGCTAGCGAATTTGAGTGTCGGTTACCAACAACTACCCAAGGTTAGGCAAACTAATTGTCCGAAAGTAAGAGGAGACATATCGTCTAAAAATGTCCGGTTTTAATTTTCACAAAGATTTTCTATTGTGATTACCCTTCATCTACTTGCTTCCACATTAATCATTTCATTCTTTAATGCTTATATTTTGTCACTATTTTACTAGTAAATTATAGGTTTTTTGCACTTCCTTCCTGTCTTTAACTGATTTTCCTCATTGTCTCCAATTATATTGGACACCACAGCGGACCACTGCCAACAAGTCGTCATGAATAATTGCCTCTAAGTACTCTGTCAAGTGTCCATAGAAGAGGATTGAGTAATCGACCATTAATAAGTGAAACGAACTTTAACATTTATTTGGATAACTTTGGAGTTCATATAAATGTCTAGCTAGTGGAAAATGCTACTTGATATTTTCCGTACAAATTAGTTAATTTAATTTAGTTTATGAGAGATGAGTAAAAGTAAAAATCAAGATGTTCTAAAAAAGAGGGAGTTTTCGATAGTGTCCAAGTATTGCCAGCTCGTCAAACGCTTCCCGACCACTTACCTGAATAGGTTGACCCCCGCTGTATGCAAATCACATGTAATACAATACGCTATATTTGCACTCATAGCTCCGATTCACGCCATTACCTTGTTTTTGAAGTATTCTAATTCACCAATGAACACCAATAGTCGTTTCGATTAAACTATTTTTTTTTCTTATGATCATTTGATGGCATTTTTAGCTGTGATAATCTAAAGAAACCAGTGCTTCGTTTCTGGTTTTAATACCAGTAAATATAGTTAATTCTAACTTATAACTAACTCGGAAATTATGGATATTTTCTTCACAGGATGTGGGCGCCTATGATGGCGTTCCTCCCTTTATTGCAAGCAATGCGGTTAGATCCTGAAAGGATAGCAGCAAGATTAAGGATAGAAGGAAATACGGACAGGTTAATTAGAAGTGATAGAGGTCGCCGGCAACTTCAACCTAAAGAAATTAACATACAGGTAAATAACTTATTTTCTCAGTGCAGATGAATGGGAATCTTGAATTAGCTAGTAGTTAATTTCTATGAATAGTTCAATTCTAATAAACCACAAGGGTTTAGTCTTTAAGTTTAAATTTTTAAATAGTTATTCTATTTTCTATGCACTGTCTTTGCATTCTTTCCTGTTTTTATTGTTATAACAACTGTATGTGCAACTGAATACATGTTCCAGTTTTGTTCCTTGAAAGGTATTCTAAGATAGCTCCTATTATTTCTAGCTTTTCTAGGTATAACAATACTCCGAGTATTCAGTTGAATCTTGGATTTTCCACTAATTTAATGGAGAAGGTTTATGTAATCAAAATCTTTTATGTCAGCACTCAAATAAGTAATTACTTTAAATATTTATTCATTGTCAGAATATTGTTCCAATCTGTTTAGATTAATGTCAAAGCAACCTTTGTGGGGAGCAAAACTGATTTAGAGGAGTAATTAAACTTTATGCCGTATTTAAATACAGAAATTTAAGAACTATAACGAATCTATAGTAACGGTAGAGCTGGTGGTGAGAGCTCCTTCAGCCTCATTACCTCACAACGTAGGATAATAAGCGATCTCACCGACATGACGTCCTTGTCGAAAGCGAAAGTAATTGCTGACTGGAAGACATATGGATGACAAATTGGCATTCATATTTGGCGCACAAAAGTGAAAGTAAAAAAGAAAGAAAATCAAAATATTTAAAAATATTAGGTCGATCATAATATTGACATAAGCATTTTTAGGTCACTGCTCCACTATTTTCCAGTCGACTCTTTGAGTTTGGAAAGGATGCAGACGATACTGAAGTGCCTCAATCTCTTGATGTTGGAAAAAAAGTTCAACTGACACATCCTTTAAATTACTTTGGGGAAGATCATCATACATTATACGTGAGGAGAGCTTTTATATCATTCAAGTATAATGCTTTTTATATTTTTCAAGTAGATTTTACTTTAATTTCTAGTATGTGAAAGTCCTTAAACCAAACGGATGTTTATTTCTCTTTTTTTTCTTTTGTGACTCCAAATTATTATAGTAGAATATTGTTGAAATTTTCAGGTCCTTTCAAACGGAGCTATAGGATTTGAGACCAACTCTCGATCGTATAAGGCTAATCTTTTCCCTAATGGAGCACGATTAATTGCTCCATTTTGGAATAGAAATGATCTTCGAAACGGAGGGCACGTCTACTACAGAGAAGTTACCAGTAAGTGGGTTGTAAACATAGCTTTGTATCATGATATTTTCGGAGACGAAATTGCAGTCACAAACCTGTTGAGAGCATAAATGATAGCGCCGACTAATATAATAACTTGATTTTAGTCGTTTCAGAAAATCTTTAGAATGACTAAACTGAAGAATACGAGGGTTTTCTGCTAATATCACTGATATCCGGTTTTTCAATAGTTTTATTCAGAAGGACGGGTCCTAGAGCGTGGTCAAAGTGAAATACGCTATCAATACGACAAGTCTGTAAAAGTGAAATCAGCAGTCGTAGTTACGTGGGAAAAAATGCAGCCATTAGGAGCAGCAGCTTTACCAGAAGAGGTCCTTCTGTTTCCAATATTTTACTGCTTACTTTCTTTTCATTAACAGAGTATGACTTTATGTTATCTATATATTTTCATCTATACTGATTCCAGAACACTAACACCTTTCAAGCAGCTTTATTTATCACTGATAATGGTACATACGCTAACTTTATATACAGTAATGTTGGATGGACCCAGGGTGCCGAGGTACGACATAAATTTTTCTATTTAATTTCCCGAGATTTCGTTTAAATTAAGAAGACACTTTTCTAACAAGATGAATTTAACAAAATAAAACAAGGCACTTTACAGTTTTAAAAAATGAAACCGATAAATTAAACTTTTTGTTTAAACTATGCATTAGTTTGTAGATAATCTAAATTTTACCCGCTAAATGGTCATTATGAGTTGTCTGTATGTGCGAGAGGATATGACCTCGCGATACGTACTTCAAGTACGCCTCTTCATTCACCGAAGACTTCCTGTTCCACCACCACTAAAATTTAAATCAAGGACTAGAACAGGAAAAGTGATATCATATACAGATTAGGGATCTAAGCCAAATACTTACTAACTTCAAGCTTTTTATAACAATCTTGTATGCCTGGTTACAGTTTCGTATGGATTCCAAATTATTTAACAGCGCTCCATGAAATACGATAGAGATATTCGGCTATTTCTGCATTAACAGGAAACAAATATTCAAGGTCTATATAAAATATAAAGTTAGGACTTATTGTCACATGGGAGATTATATAGCGATGCTAGACATTCACTGAGTTTTTATGTGTGCTTAAAAAACCGGGAAGTACTAGAAGTGATTACTGAAAGTGTTATATCGTTTCACTAACTTATATTCAGGCCGGGTTCAATCGTGGTGACGGTTCCGCTCACTATGCTCTACCCACTTCAGGAACAGGAAATATAATGTATCTAGAAGAGTACGGCAATACTGGAATTCCGGGAGAATGGATGTTCGAGCTTGGTCAAGAACGGGTGATTCGCTGTAAAGTTGGAATAAAAGGAGATACTTGTGATGAAGGTAGGTCTGATATGCTTATTAATTAAGTTTTTACTCATTTGTTTCTTTATAAGTTACTATTTAATGAAACTATTAGGATAATAACTCAGTCAGTTTTCAAATGAGGTTATGAATATAAGTATCCTTTCAATAAGCTAATATTGCACGGTTATTTGATTTAGAATGTTCTCCTGGTGAATGGGGTGCTGACTGCGCTTTGTGCTGTCATTGTATGGAGGGAACCTGTCAACCTCTCACAGGGGAATGTAACAGGGAATGCGCAGAGTGTTGGATGGGAAGTAACTGCCAAATTAGTAAGTCTAAGGCAATCTACAAGAAAAGATTAAAAAAACGTTCCAGTTTTGGCGTCCTCTATAATTTTATTTCCACACATATTCCTTTTATCCATTATAAATGAGTCTAGTTAGGCCTTATTTCAGTTATATTCGCCTATTACTGCTTTCATAGAGAAGCAGTTTAAAGAATTTGAGTTTTTTTTTAATACAAGAGGGAATTTTGTAGAAAAGGAGAACTGTCATGCGCGTGCGTCAGCACAGTGTGCGGCAAATGCGATATCTTTCACGGATTACGATAGATGTGGGGAGCCTTTACAAAGGTGTCAATGCTTATCAGGATTTTCTGGAGATGGGTACAAATCTTGTAATGGTAGGTGTCTCATAGTTGATACTTTTATCCTATAATCTTATTCTAACGTCAAATTTAATGAGATGATGTTTTAATGCATTTGTACAGTTATTAAATTAAAAATATGCTATATTTTCATCAAATACTTATCCTCTTGAAGCCTACTTTTTATTTTCTATAGAAATATGTCTAATGAAGTTCATATAAATTGGAGCTCAAATATATCTTAATTATCAATTATTTTATATTGTCTACTACTTTTTTCATTTACTAAAAGCATTATTTTATTGTTAAATACTGTAAAATCATAATAATATATGTTAGGATGAAGGTCATTTAGATATTGATGAGTGTCATGAGAAAATATGTCACGAAAGAGCTACTTGCACCAATACACCAGGGAGATTTTTTTGCCAGTGCCAAGATGGCTTTTCAGGTAAACGTGCTATTTTTCTTAATTTAAACATAGAATATAAAACGAATAATGATAACATGATTCTGGTCTTTTATTGTTACTTATGATCAGAAGCAATATGCTGGAAAATAAGCAAGAGGAGACCATACTGTTGTTACTGCCAAGTAAAGTAGAGTGACGCAGTAAGGGCCATATTGCATATGAGAAACGAGAGTACTAATTTTTCATTCTTAGTTACACTCAAAGTGGGAATTCCACAAACCACAGATTCGGAGTTTATTTTGATCTAAGCCAACACATCCTCACCTCGAGACCCACACGACTGACATGTGTGTTCCTTGCTACGCCATCCCACTGTGTGAAAAATACAGAGATTGCAGTTATACACAACACCTGGTAGTAGAAATCGACAATTAACTCAAACTTCAAGTTTCCAATAGAGAATAATTAAGAGAAATATTAATAGACTTTTTAAATCCTCAGAATGTAATTTCACTACGCTGCCCTTGATAGTATACCGAACATACTAAGAGCAAATTTGTTTCAGGAGATGGTGTAGCAGAGTGCGTTGCATCGTTTCTTTTTCCATCAGATGGCCACCAGCCTCTGCCCAAAAGTAAAGCTGCCAAAGTAGCTTGGCAACTGAAAAATCCAATTGAAATGTTTGGAACTTTACAGGATAAATTAATAGTAAGTAAAGCTTGGAACTCAATTTCTAATTACAAGGCTTTGTGACATGTCACTCAGTATACGCAGTGTTCTAAAATACGAAGTTCGGCGTAGCCTAAAAAGATCATATGATACGTGTTGTAGATTACTTCTTCTGGTCTGATTTCGCTTTCCGATATAACGCGAACCTCTGGTGAACACCTCGAGGAAATGCATATGACAGGCATCGCACCTTTCTTTGCTCCCATCGACACTAGTAAAAGTGGACATGTAACGGTTGCTGAGGTTACCGGTAAGCTGCAGATGGTTCTCTCACTTATAAATAACGTGACAGTGCCGTTCAAAATAGCACAACAATTCAAGTTTATATTTAATATTAGTTACTTTTTCACTAATCGCGATAATTAATCTTAACTGCTTCTAGACACGGACACTCTTACCAGACTAACTAGAACGATAGCAGAGAATTACCCAGACATTCTATTTCAAGCAAAAAATGCATTGGTAGTTACTCACATCAATGTTACAGATGGAAAATCACAGGTTTGATATTGTATCTGTGGAAATTTAAAACATTGTAGAGCATCTAAAAATACATTCCTTTATTTAAGACACTATATTAGCAAAAATATACTAATAAATCAGCTCAAAGCAAAATATTTCCTTTGAAAAAATTGTAAATTTTAGGTTGAATTAATTCCACCTAAAATACTTTATTCTTCGTTTTTATTTTTAATCATTTTGATAATTAATGTATACTCTAAAAGTGGTATATATTTTACAGAAAGGAAATACTTTTCAAACTCTAATAGTTAGTGGAACTAACAAAAGAAGGGATAGATTAACGTTTGTAGAACTTTTGTACAAGGATATGACCTGGGGAGATGGTGCTGAGGTTAGTTAAAAAGTGTTTATTCGAATATTTATTGTACCATATATATTAAGGATCACAATTTCGCACAAAAAATCTGGTTTCACAGTAGAAATAAAAGATTCTCGTAATTCTGCATTGGTGCTTCAGAACTATACTTGATAGTTTTATGAATGGAAAATTTGAAAAATGGCTTTCCAAGTTTCAGGCTGGAATCATCACGAATGACCTTTCCAGTTCGGTTACTTTACCTGGTTCTGGAACACAGGGTATCGAGCAGCTAACACAACTGAGCAATATAAAGCAACCAGGAATTTGGCTATTTCGAATCGGTTAGTCCACTATAATTAAAATTACTTAGCAGACTTATCTAAGTATTAATGAACAGCAAATGAACTTCCTTAGGTATGCTATACACAACGTTTTTAAATTAAGATGAGTCTGCTATAAGCCCATGTCCCAAACCCAATCAACTGCCTCCATATTGTGAAGAAACACAGTCAACATCCACTGAAGCTTCAACAAAATCTAACCGGAGTAATTTATTATAAATTTACTTTTTTAATATTATTTTTTCATAGACCTGCGTTTTATGTCCATCATAGTTCTTCCCTTTGGAATACAAAGTGTTCAAGCCGTGGGTAAATCTTAGTAGCTGATGTTTTAAACCCAATAGAAATTACCGTTGAACACGTCCATAAAAGCTCCATTATCAGGATTCAATGCTCCTAGTATTTGTTTCCTCTGAAAAAAGTGAGGTCAATTATAAAGTTCTGGTACTCTGTTATTACATGCAAGCGGTTAATATAGTTGGAAAACTGGATTTTCACACATTCAACGACAAGTTCTGTTGGGTTTCAAAATATAAAACTTATAATTTCTGTTTACCCATAATTAAAGCATGAAAACAATTATTATGGAAAAAATGAATAGTTTTTAGTCACTGATTACGTCTCTTCACCCATTTATTTTGGCAACATCTCATACTTTAAAGAGTGTTATTTCAGAATTGTTGTCCTCTTCTCCATCTTTACCTCCTCAGCTTCATTCCATTACTCTTCCACATTCTGCGGCTTTATCGGATAATCTTGACAATCGTCCCGAAGACCTTAATGTTGGCATACCCATAGGAGAATCAAAAATCATCCAACCAGTTATTGTGCCTAATTCTCCAACGAATATACAGGTGGAACTTACAGTAGACTTTGATTAGTGCAAGAAATAAACTTAAATATGAAATTACTGAAGAGTACGTAAAATTAATTATGTGTAGGTATCTTCTATCACTCCTATAGTTGATAAAACTACTACAAAAGCTTCAAGGCCCCGACCCCGGTTTGAAAGCACTTCACATAGGTAGCTTTAAATTGCTAGTTTATTTTATTTATTATTATTGATTTACATATGCCAAAGTCCAATTAGGCTATAGTAAGTCATCCTAGGCAATAGCTTTCGTACAATTTCTTCCAGATAAGTCATATATCTATCTAACTTGCTTTTGCCATTTTTGTCCTAATTATTTTAGGCCCATCGTTTCCTTAGTGGATAAAGATTTTGAAGAGATTGACCCCGATGTTTTCGAGATTACTTTCCCACCGTTCGTTACTGTAATACCAGAGATCTTCACCCCACAAAGAAAGAAAGAGGTTACGACGTCAAAGCCACTACCGGAATTTACTTTCGCTCAGGTGATCTTTTCGTCTAAATTAAACTAAGTGGGAAAGGATCCATGTAGGTATAAAAATATTTACAATACTACTAATTTCAATTCAATATTCAGGTGCGTTATTTTGCCATAATTTTAATACATGCGCTAAAAAGTTCAAGTACTAATTTTTCTGTTGCAAATTTTAAGTCATATTTATTCAGTTTGCCTAATAGTACTTTAAAAACAGGTTTTATAGATTAATTCAATCGTAGTTTTAGTAATTATTTTATTTTATTTCAGCAGTTGCAATCTACAATGCGATCGCCTCCTTCTACTACTTCAGAGTTGACCTTCCCCACGTTGAGCAATAATAGTTTAGAAGAGACGATCTTTAACGCACACCAGACGAAGCTTCAACATCAGTTGGAAACCACCATTGAGCCAGATAAAACGACAGAATTAATGACAACAGCTCTTCGAACTGAAGAGGAAGTAAATGTAGGAGAAGAGACAGAGTTAACTGAAATAACAACATTGCCTACATCAAAGGTAAGTAGTAGGATCTACAGAAAACTTATACGCACTGTAATTAAGCTAATCGAATTGGACAAAACTCCATTTCGAGATATAAACATATCAAACATAAGAGTTTTGAAAATCAAATCTGTTCTGATTACGACGCTGTTGCAGACATCTAGTAAGGAAAGTAGTGAGGAACAAATCCTAGCGTCAGAAGTGACATCAGTAGTTACCACATCAAGTCAACCAATTTTTGTATTCACATCATCTAAGCCGGTTGGTTATTTCTTGCAATGTACATATTCTGAATATTTAATCTTTATTTTCAACTAATCTTATCATAAGATCAGTTTATTTTTGTTTTCTATAAGAAGATAATGTAGAAAAACATTTAGATCTCTAAGTCCATTCCTAAAAAGCCGCAAATTGTAACAGCTTCTACTACTACAGTTAGTCCCGATGTTAGTGAAGCAGAAACGGCAGCTAGTAGTAAGTCTCTTCACATTTGCTATTATGTTCTTCTTGTTGAAAACCATCTCCTATTAACCACAAATAATTTATCACAAATTATGTGGTGAATTTATTACTTTTAAAAAAAATTGTGAATAACTTTGAAAATGCTAGCTTAATATAAATATTACAGAGATGGCAATTATTATTCCAAGCGCCATAGTAATGACATGGATCATGTTGCTAATTGGCATCGCTTTGTTTATTTGCTGCAAGAGAAGGTAGGATGTCTCTCCAATACATCTTCCATTGACTCCTCTTTCCAATCAAATTTTCTACTTTATTTCCTCACTTTCATCTATTTTACATTTTACTGTTTGCAATGTATTTTCACAGGTCCTCCCGCGGACATCTTCACCCGGGATATGGTCCAACTTTTACCGTTCAGCCCACAAGTTATGCATTGAAAAGAGGATCCAAGCACTTGGATAGCTCCTACGAGGATCATCTTGAGAAAGCTGCTAGGTTGAGCAGTGAAATGACAGCTTACAATCAGGTATGTGGTATTCACCATTCCATTGATCTCAAGGCCACAGAGTGTGCTAACAAGTATTGTAGTAGATTCTTAAATTTAATTTTTGATTTAAATAACTGGATTAAATTAAAATTAGTTCCAACGCACTTGGTTTGTTCATAATTAGCGTACAATGTAATTGGTATTTATTAGAGGAACATTTAAAAAACATACAACTGTTTCACCATCTAGATCACAGGACATCGTCCGAAGAATTATTAATTTCAGAGTTATAAAGATACGAGACTATTTTAAGATGTATTTGATACAGCAGATTATGCGATGTTTTCTTGTCTTTCTAACGTTGATGTGATTTTTCCGTATTTGTTATTTAAAATCTACTAATGGTGTCTTTGTAGAAACGCTGTGCTGAGAAGTGTACATCCCAATAACAGTTGCAAACATTTTGCTTTTAAGATATTACTGTTAACAATATTTTCCGCATAAACATTCATAACACCGCTTCCAGTCTGGTCGCATGTCTTTGTATGGTTCTTACTGGAATCTCAATAACGTTCCTAATTCGGACCCCTCATCAAGCCATAGACATTCGCCGCCATTTAGTGGATACAAGCCATCGGTGGGTCGTTAATGTCCTTACGGGTGCACATATTTCTCAGAAATTTACTGATTTAACAGTTTAACTTTTGTGTAATTCAGACTTAGTTACCGTAAACTAACAGCTTTTATTCATCAATTATCATTTAAATCCCCGAATGCCATTTTCGATAGCAAAGGTGTTGCAACTGATTCTTATATTATGCCAATAAATTCCCGAATTTTCACCACTAAATAAATTCTTCTGTCGAACTCGAAAACGTAGTCAGCATAATTTTACAATCTGTTTCAGCGTTATTCCTATACTGGCCGATATTGAACGGTCTAATTCTCACCTATTTTCCAATGAGTATGCGAGATTTCTAAGCCTTCCGGTACTTGTAACTTCTGAATAATTCACTTGGAACGTCATATGGTCAACCAAATGTTTTGCTGTTTTGCTGTGTAAATCGTGTTACATAATGGTATTCATGTAGCATTCCGTGTTAAACGCTCATCTCGATGCCTTCGACTTTCGCTTCTTTTCTTCTGTGATACTGTAGAAGGAAGTATATTTACTAATTTGCTTCATTTTGCTTTTCGAATTTTGTAATAACAGTGGCGTGTTCAGTTTTTCACATAGTCATCTAAAACTGAACACTGAACTTGTCTTCTACTTTGTGACCATTCTTTTCCTATTTGATGTCGACATCTGCCTATTTATGTTTTAAAATGTCATATTTACTGCATTTTAAATATGTATTTACTGTGATTTTAAGCCTTTACATTGATCTTATACAATATTATATTTTGATTAGCGGATCTGTCTTCGTTAGCATTGACAAGTTATATATCGTTTTGAAACGGGAGATTTGTTAAATAGTGATAAACAATGTATAAATAATTTCGTATAACAGATCGAATTACATATATAAACAGATAAATTTTTTATTATTGAAAGATAACTTTTCTTGCAATGCGATCTACGTACTTATCTGAGGTAATTGGCACTGAAGGATAGTCAATCTACTACAAGGTCTTTTTAAAATTATTTAGGCTCATTCTGCTATTATGGAATTGCCTCCGAACCTAGGAACAGTGGTTTATTTATGAGTTACGCAGAGAGCCAGTCGCTAAATTAGAAAATGAAAATCACGGTGAGTGCTATTCCAGATCACACCGAAATTAAGCAAAATTGATGACCATAATGTGCTCCATAACGGAACTGAAGAGATAGCAGCCTTAAAAATGTGGAAAGACAATAGGATAAAAAGGAAATGATGTCTAAGATAAAGTGAAAATTACGAAACATCATTGCACATAGTTGATCTGGAACTCACTTTAAAAATAATTTTAATAACTGAAAGATAGTAATAATTAATAATTAAGTCGAAGAATTGATAATAAAAAGACTGAAAGTTGTCTAATTCTTGGGAAATATTATGCCTTTCTTACAACTTAACAGATATTGTATTTGTCCATAAAAGTTTACTTCTAACTTCAAAAGTGTAGAAAACATCCATTTTAACTCTTCATATGAAGCAACCTTATTTGTCGCGTTTTTCCACTGCCATGGGTGAACATTAGTCTCCGCTGATATCTATTGTTGAGTCCTTCATTACTCCGTTGAGGCATTTCTCGAAGTCAGTTGGGGTCAACTCACCTCTAGAATAAGCCTGCAACTCCAGACTTCCCGTGATTAATAATGAAGTGGAAAGCAACTAGGCTTGAAATTATGGATTCTAATGGCTTCTAGCAAGATTTTTCACAGCTCCTTTGCTTGCATGGAATAGGGTAGTTTTTCTTAGAAATAGATTCAGCGGCTTATAAGTAACTGCAATCTGGGTGATGACATAAAAGTGGATGTCACCATAAAACTAATAGCTAGGCTTTTCTATGTTTACAAATAACAATGAAGTTCAAGGAATTATAGGCATAAAAAGTATTTTTAAACTATAATTTTTATTACACTTAAGAAATGGAATACTTTAAAATAGGCCATTATTGTTTTAATGAATTTTTAATTTAGGTAACTGCATTTCTAAATATGTAGGTGAAAATTCTAAACTATTAAAAGAAATCGCATAGTGTGAAATCAGGCATATAAATTTTTGCAGTCTTTTACTCGTAAATGGATAAAAACGTCGGAATAGGCACATTCATTCTGTATTATTGGCAATACAATGTGGTTGTTTAAAAGCGTTGACACACATGTCGTCTGGTTGCAGATCAGTCTGTGTAGAACGGGTACTTGGGTGCGAACCTCTTCTCGCCATATTGAGCGTTCTCCTTCTCATCAGAAATATCTACGGAACCGAAGAAAGACTCCCTGTGAATAGAGTTAGCCATAAAAGTGCATGCCAAGTCTATTCAAATGGCAACCAGGCCTGACATATTAATAATTAATTAAGAATCGATTTAGAAAAATAATAAAAAAATAAGGAATTCAAATTAGTAATCAATTGGCATATCCAGTGAATATTCTGATACGCCTATCCCATTGTGGCTTTCATATGTGTAAGCCAAGGAAGCTATGTTCACCAAAAATCACCGGCTCTTAATAAAAATGATACCCTCATTATTGCTTTCCGTATTTTCTAAATTTCTTTTCTTTTTTCTTCTAGTAATTATAATTTAAAATAGTCTTATTCTAAATATAATAATAGTAACTATAAGTGATAACCATAATTCGCTTATCTACTTCGTTCTATTTCTTTGTGTGGGATATTTGTAATTAATACTATTATATTTGTAAATTAACCTATAATATGGACTCGGCATCGTTGGATAAAGTTCAGACAATATAGAGGATGGCATTCGAACCCGTTTCCGAGCAGAGAGTAGAGCTTCCATCTCCCCACTCAGCTCTTCGCCACAGATAGTTTGCCCGGACTCATCGGTAATAGTAACCTGAGAAGTTTTTTCCTTTTTTTTTACATTTGTACCTGATTATTTTATTTATTCTCCTACTTATTGATTTATAATATGTTTCTGTTAATTTTGTTTGTGTTTCAATTTACCTGCACACAATTTTCTGTTGTAGGTGACTCTTGTTTAGGTGGTGAGTCTTTTAAGCTACTTTTCCCACATGCTGCTAGGTGTCCATTTCTAGCTTTCGAATGAACAAGAAGTTCCGAAAGTTGAGGAATTGATCCAATCACTATGGGACAAGAGACTGTTAAAGATTGGTCAATCTGAAAGTGTTTATATATGTAACTATAGTCAGAAAAACAACATTATTGATGCAAAAACTAAATGTAGCTCATACATTTTAACGAAAGTGGCTCTTCGTTTTTTAAGCATACCTCCAGTTCTACACAGTACGCCACAGACAGTATTTTGCATTTGCCCAATCGTGGCGGAAGAGAAGGGATTATAATGCTCTCAGTCGACCACTCAGAGACAGTGTTTGACGGCACCTAGAACAAAGAACAGGAATAGCCAATAAAAAAAATGCATTTATTCTAATAATTTAGGGAGCGATTTCAGTACGTTTAAATATGTAAATTCCTGCAGATAATAAACAACGAAATTGATACAGAGACTAAAATTTAACGTTGATGACCTCGTTGTGTAGAAAAAATAAAGTTTAGAAGAAACATTTCTAGGTTTTATTTAAGTCTTTGTATATTATGCATAAATAAAGAAGTAAATTACCTCTCCTCGATCGCTCTTCAAAATTACCCGTTTAGTTGATTTCACATGTTCGTGACCAGCGAAGGTTTTGGCTCTGAAATGTTGTTTCATACGCAATCGTTAGCTGGAACCAAGAACAAATGTAAAGCATAACTGCAAAGCTTAATTTCCTTATAATTAATAGGAAGCCTGTATAAAATCTCTTAGAAAATATACAACTACCTGTACATGGTACTTTGAACTAATTTTATGGCGACTGGTTTCGACCGCGAGCTGTCGTTGGAAATCCTAAAATACAGCTAAAGCGCGACACAATTGAAATTTATATTGAAATGCTAATTAAGTATTTGTATTTTTACAAACGCATATAAAAAATGAATGAAGCTCGTATGTTTATAAATTTTCCAATGTAACCAATACTAAATAAGAATGAAAATAAGTGAAACGAATCTTTTTACCTATAATTTACACCTAATTTTTCTCCTGGAGTATATCCTGATTTTTCTAAGCTCAGTTCTCCCATTATGCTGCCGGACGAACGGCAACACAATGTTACCGTGTGATTGGAACCATTTGTAGACACAGGTTCATTTAACTAAATTTACGTATATTACATTCTCTCAAATATTTCCAACATTTAGTTAATCAACAATGTATACGTCTTAAAATTATAGAAGTGTTTTGTCTTACAGTGTCATAGGTTTTCCAATTTACCTTTGCCTCTGAATTAATGTCCTCAATTCCAACGACCGTGAATGCTTTTCGCGTTACAATATCGAAATCCCAGGGCCTTTCACAGATTGCCTGGATTAAATAACAATGGTGCCTGATTTAACGATATTAAATTTCTAAGTATGGCTGTTGAAAATATAAATACTTAATCATACATTTCTATATAAATTTAAATTATGTCGTGCTCTAGTTGTATTTTAGGATTTTCAACAGTGGCTCGCATTCGTCGGCATAAAATTGGTTCATAGTAACAGATAGAAGTAAGTGTTAAAACTTTCTTTTGTTGGCCTATTTAATATTCGGGATCCAAGAAGAAAAACGATAGTAGCACAATACTACGTGTGATGCACCGCCGTTAGGGGAATGATATGTCATCTTGGCGAATCTTTAAACCAGTCATCCCTTCAATTTTAAAAATATTTTTGATAGGCCTCAAATAACACATGAAGAACACCGAAGCACTTATAACGAGGTCGAGGCATGAATCTGCGCCATGCATGTTAAATACTTAGAGCTAATTAATAAAACAAGAAAACGCAAAAATAATATTTAAAAAATGGGTTGATTACTCAAGTCGCCTTATACATAATTTCTTAAGCAAATAGATGAACTTACTCTGCAGGTATACCTGATGTGTCCAAATTCGCCCTCAAACGAAGTAGGAAGTGATTTTGGGAGAGTATAAGAAAATGGTACTTCATGAACTCCTGCTGGAAGAATTCGTTCCTAAACAGGTAATCCAAATAATTAATAAAGAACAGAATTTTAAATATATACACGAGTACAAATAGACAAGAGAAAAGGGTTTCAAGAAACTGAAAATAATCTTTATTTTGTATCTAAAAGCATAACTTATGGAAAACTATCATGAATAGGACTAAAATTTATATAACTCAAAAAAATTTAATGAAAAATATAATAACCATCAAGAAATTCACCTTCTCTCTGCCATCTCTTGTCACGGTAAACTTGTGTGTATAGGCAGTGTTAAACTGTTCAAGAAAGTATGGCTCAGAATGTGAACAGTGTTTCCGGGATTTCCCTAAATTTATATTGCAGATTTTAGAATTCTTTAAGCCTAAGCCTACAGAACTCAAAAATATCTAGAAATCTCAATTCTAAATAGAATACAACTGCGTTTTTTACACTACTTTTGCTAGACAAACACCATTTACTTAAACTACGGTATTTAACCACAAAGTATTATTGAGAAATAGAAAAAGCGGAAATCTGATTTTATCTGTTATAAATGTTAAACAAGCAGTCCTGGGAAAATGGCACAACTATGAGTGTGGTTTACAGGAAATAAACTAACCTGAGTGTTTTGTCCAATAGGTCCGAGCTCGACCTTTCAATTCCAATAAAATTTCGTTCACTTTCTTTGGTTCAGGAACTTCAATAATTATCTAAATACAATTATACAAGAAAACAATAGTATGTGTTATTAAGAGGTATTACATTTGATTTAACCATAGGTGTTAATGAAGAGTGAATTCAAACCGATACTCCACTTGTACCAAAAATCAAATAATCGAATCATAGGAAGAAGGTTTTACTAGATTTTGCTCGCTAAAATTGCTAATAAATAATGCATGACTGAGCAGGAAAGGATTTTGAAAAAAACCAAGTCATAGGCCCCTGACTAGTCATAACAAAAGTCGACGGACGGTGCAAAAAAGCACGTCTTTCTAAAATCGGATTCACTTGTTAGTATTTGTACATAGTTGTTTAAATTTAAAATGCTTAGTCGACATTAACCGTACGAAAAATAGAACACAATTGAAGTCTTTGCCAGAAATTTATGTAACGAATCTATTTTAAGGATTACTATAGTTCCTAATAAACAAAACTGGATGTTTTAATTTATAAAGCGAGAAATTTAGATACTTTGTCAAAACTAGAAGATTTATAATTCCACTAACCTTCCCAGAAATTTCCTGACCGGCGAAATAGGCTTCTTCGGGATTATTAAGCTCGATATCAAATCGTTCTAGTTTACCCATTAGTTTAGAAGTATCTTATCATCTATCTAAGCAAACATAAAAAATATTGTACAGGAACGACAGTAGCTTGAGCTTTAATAGGAGTTCGTTAAAAGCATGAACCACTTCAATCGATTGAAGTTCTACCCCTTCTTTTCCACGCTCCGTCTGTTCACCAATCACAGCGATTTCGTCTGAAATTTGATCAATTCGAGCTCATGGAAAGACAAACACGGATCTTATAAGCAATAAATTACATGTGGAATTAGTGCGACGCGGGGATAGAGAGAGCCATGAGAAAATCTAGATTCGATGACAACGATTTCACCTCATTTAACAAGTGCAACTAAAAGCGCAGATCTTTATCTTTATTTAACGAACCCATGAAAAGCATTTAATCAGAGTCCCGGAAAATAATAAAATAGGTATTATATTCAGAGCATTTGTAATTAGACCGCATATGTTAATGGCAGTTTATTATTCATAACTTCCTCTTAAGATATTCTTCATGGGAAAACTACAGAAGAGATAATGTCACAGAATATGAAGAAACAAGATATTTTGCAACACGTTACGACTGGCAAAACATCCTTCAATTTTTGTAATGCTTAACGACGTTGTGGAAATATAATTAAACAAAACAAAAATTCTTTAAGTGAAAAGTGAATCATAACTACATTAATAGACGTTGGATCTAATAATTGTGATAATCAGACCATGTGGATGTTTCTGCTGGAAAGATTTAAATGGCATTAATTGATGAATTTCAGCAAAAAATCCTTGACGTCAAGTTAACAGATGCAGTTAAAGAAGCCAAATATATGCCAGTATTCAACAACATGATTATAGCATTAATAGCCCAAACGAACTAGTCGATGAAACTAACTTCGTAAAATGACATCATAAGGACGAAGTTGAAGGGAAGGAAAAAGTAAATGGAAGATGTGATAAGACAAAAGCTTAAAAATGAAAAAGTGGATAACCATCTACCAGTAATAAAATACCAAAGAAGCTGAATATCTATATTATTAAAGTTATAGAGATTAACTTTGGACACGTGTTAGCTTTCAGTTTATGAAAATGGATCAATAGCAGCTGACGCTGGGCACAGATCTGAATAAAGTCTAGGTTATTTTATATATTTTTCAATTCAGAAAACTTAATTTAATTAATTAAAATCAGTAAAGAATATTATGGAACTAAGATTAATAATAATTGCATAAGTGTCATAGAATTCTTGCCAATATTTTCAATATCTAATAAAGGACCTAATTTTCCCAAAAGTTTGTTGTGATATGAAAGTGTAAAATAATTTGGAGAGAAATACGCGATTGGTTAAAAGGCATAGATTATGTTGCTGAAGAAAATTGAAAGTTTCCATTAGAGCAATAAAAACATACATATTTATCAAACAATAAACGAAGAGACTATACAAACCTCATCTATCTAACTCTTCAATATAAGCGTCAAATATCTGCAATGAGAAGAAAAGATTATGGGTGAGTACAAGAGATAGAGATGAAAACAAGAAGCCGAAAATTTTGGAAACCATGGAAATAAAATAAAAAATGTTTTTTATACAAAGTGATGAGGAACATAGTGGTGTTGAAGAGGATAGAAAAGTGGGCACTATCTTTGGTGCTCAAGTATGTCATCAGTTATCCGACAAACCAAAAGTTAGGTAAACTGAAAGTTAGTAGCACGTGAACCGAGTGCATTTTGAGTAGAACATAGCGGCAACACGGCAAACATATTCTCGGGAAGTTGGAGTAAGATAAAGAAGAGGGATTTTTATTTGGCACGATCGTAAACAAATAGGTGAATAATACGCGGTCTGTTTTTTATACAATCTAGCACATTGCGAATAAGAAAGTGTACCACAACACGATGCATATTTTGTGCTATGATTTTTCGAATAATAGATACTTGCAAATATAACTAAACCATGCACATTGCAGAATATATTGTCATGCACCCTACTGGCTATCCTTGGGTGCATAAAATATGAGTTCAAGCCGCTGTGATCTCGTAGAACTAGGACTGCAACAACTCTATGACGAGTAGCGGATACTTAAAAGAACGCAACACACGAAGAGGACAAAAGAGCGACCATGCTGATTGAGATTGATATTTCAATCAATTTGCTTATAGAAGACGCAGAAATATGATTATACATCCAGTAAATAAATGAATATTCACGGGATTTAGATAATTAGGATATCAGTGGGGAAATGCATTAGCATATGTAGGAATATTAAATAAAACACTCGACTCCCATTTATATTCGTTCTCTCAGCCATTGCTCATAATTTCAGCTATAGGTAAAATGAATTAGTCAAAATGTCACAGAAACTACAATACTTAAAATATACCGAGTCATGACGGGGCCGACTCGGATGATTTTCTATGAGCACCTGTTCATTTCCTGAATAGAAATGTAATGTTTTAATATACAAAAGAGTTCTGGACAATAATTGTATGTTAACTTCGGAATGATTGCGTGTTAGTAAATGAAATAATGGAAAACTCTTCGTCCCTGGATAAATCATTAAATTTGAGAAGAAATATTGCATGTTAATTAGCATCTCCTCCTATTAAGGTTGATCTATAGCTAGAGAATTGCTTTCATCGCTTTTATACTCACAGATTAGATAAAGACAAGTAAGGTAACATTTTAGTCTTAAATTTAAAGGTTTACATCATTATAAAATGTTAATACGAAAAATGGGAAATTATCTAATTCGTGATAATGTAATCAATTTTTCATGGATGGGACGACTTTGTACCCCTCAAACTGCCCCACGCACAACAAAGGCTGCAAAAGAGTGTGGTACCGAGAAATCTTAGAAGTGGGGGAACAACAATATGCTCACTAACTGGGCTGATGAGTATAAAAACGGCCGGGTTTTGGCATAAAATCAATGGAGCAGTGGGCTCGCCGCATTACTCTTAGAAAAGTGTGTTGCAATCGTTATTTTTTCAAGTTTCCAATAAGAATAGGTCTTCTTTTATTGGGTTAAAGCCTATTAATCTATCTGCCAACCAAAATCGACGAAGATGCCAGTCTTATTGGTGAAAGCATCAACATTTCCTAACAGCTCGTCTAATCATGTGAAGTCTCTGGTGCTGTAGTATTCATACGGAGAATTCACGATCCCACTTAAACATTAAAAGACAGGAACCATATGTTCTTGTGAAACTAAGGAAAGTGTTATGGCTAAATCGACAAGCAACAATGAATAACTCAAAAGAGCACTGCCAACGAAAACAAATCGAATACTCTATGAACAAGTTGTTATTACGGAATAAGAGAAGGAATGTGAAGTGAGAGTGAAAGGCATGAAGATGAAACCGAGCATTCCAAATAAGAGTACTTTTCTGAGCAGGAAGCAAGGTGAAAATGATTGAACGAAACTATCTTTCCATCCTCCTGTAGATTCTAACTTCAAATACATATCGGAAAATACGTCATAAAAATAAGTTTGTGGAAAATATTAAGATGGGACTAGATTTGTTTCATAACATATTATTACAATGATAATCGCTATGGAAATCGTGCGCAAAAGAACACTCAAAAATGACCAAAGCTCACTGTAATTCAAACTTGTGACAATTGGACTAATTAGAAGTTAGTAGTTACTTAGAATAATTCAAAAAGTGTAATTGTCGTAACTCGAAAGCACTTGCTTTTTCTTCACTCCTAGATTACGCAGCCTTTATCGGCTTAGTATTTCAAAATGCACATAGAATCGAATGGCTATTTATGACAAAAAATACTAAATTCGTACAAGCACTCAAAAATAGCATATTATCACTGGAAATACTCTCGAGAGAAAGGTGGAGACGATCTTGTTTCGACGAAACGATACCGTTTCACAACTACCGATATTAGTATTGATTTCAAACTTCTATTTTTCACCTATAATTCTAAATACTATTGTATTACTAACAGTATTGATTCGACATTTCTTTTATATGACAGGCAATACGCTTTAAATAGCTTGATAATCGGTTTATTCTGCTTGTCTCAGCTATTCAAAAACAAGGAAAATGAAGAACAGAGCAGATAGTTTAAAACAAGGAAAACGGATCAGATGAAGAATGCAAACTACCGTATTTTTACACGAATTCATTAGATGGAATTAGAACAGGGCACGAACTATCAATGAAACCAGTGATCTTCAAAAGCGCTATCAACTTCAAGTCTTTGGAAACTTCAACGCGAAACTTCATTCTAAAATAATAGCGGCTGGGGATAGACAAATTATTTCGAACCCCAATTACCGATTACTTCGAATTAAATTTACTTCCTGTTCCCAGTGTGATTGCTACACTTACCCTTGGCATTTGGATCACAAGAATTTACCCTGCCTTTGAGAAAGAGCTTGTTGTGCGACTCATAATCTATGTAATGTAGCTGCGTAATGTATTCATAAAATATTCTAAGCAAAGTAAATATAGCCTAGAGCTAATTCCAGATTCTAAAAAGGGTATAAATGGAATTTTGTAATGTTAATTGTAGACGAAAATTAACACAAAGTCATAGGTGCATTTAATTAGTCTGAAATAGACTGAATATTACTGTTCAAGGTGTAACTATGGAAAACCACATAAAAATGATTGAATTATGGTAAATCTTGTGTCATTGAAGAGCATTAAATATTTTATTTCTAGAGTTTAGAACCAAATCTTCAACCAGCCATCTAAGCATCCTTTAGAGTTACCAAATAACACTAGAACTATGTAATATAGCGACGGAGTTAAAGCAATAGCAAAATCCAACGTCGTTCTTCTGGCTTAGGCACAATCTTTAATTGATGTGTAATGTTGTTACGCAAGTACACCTAACTACCTGGATTGTTCCGGAAAGCTCGTCGACTCGACCGTTGTTCCGAATTTTTATTCCAAAAACATCCTGCCAGTGGATGGAGCCAAATCCCAAAGATGCAAGCTCACTCACATTAATGTTTAGAAGTGCCGACAATATGGAATCTAAGAAAGGCGAGAAGTATCGCTCAATTCAAGCTATTTTGCATAGAGTATTTGACGTCTAGTTGGATGTAAATATTCAAAAAACTAAAAATAAAGAAAAATTATTAATCACAATTATCAATTATGTGCCAGTGGCAAAATAATTATAAATACCCAAGCCAACTTTTAAGAGGAATAGTATATTTTATCAGTGAATCTGTCATTTGTATATTGTCAAAAAAGCAAATTTGCTCTGAACATCCCATTTATTCGTACACATCCAATATTATTTTAGAGCTTATTGCCACATCGGTAGCTCTTATTATACTGCTGAAGCACTAAATAACTAGTTCATTATTGGCTTTAGCAATTTCACGAGAAGCAGAATTAGATAATAAGCTTCAAAAACAAGCTCGAAATTATGTACATAAGTCGTACAGCAATATAATTACAAACAACAAAGCAAGTTCTTGTTGGAAGAAAAAATAATGACAAGTTCAAATAATTCTCGTCTTAACAACACTGACAATTTGTAGCACAACATTGAGGAATTCAATATTCCCACCTAAATAAATTTAAAGAGTAATGTATAGTTTTATCTCATGGCATAAATAAAATCTTTGAAATATTGCCCGGATTGTGTTGTCATAGACCTATTAACCAAACCTAGCAAAACCATGCATAAAGGCAAGCTACTACTGGCAGTTGACTAACCAAAGAAATGGAGTATATTTGGAAAAGGTATAATTGCCTTGTTGACCAAAAGGCTGAACATTTTATTTCTATCCTTTGTTATAGAATACCTTATTTTAGTGACAACATTTCGGTACTAAATAAGAGACCCTGTTTGAAACATAAATTTCGAGTGAATATTTGAATGGAATATATTTGCAAAATTTAAAGGAAGTACAAAGTCGAGAAGTAACCGTGCTACCCTATATGTTGCTGCGGCAAAATCTACTTAGCTGAATAATCAGTCAACAATCAAGTAATAAGGTCACCCACTATAATACAAATATAATCTAATTTGTTGAATATTTTTCTCAGTATTTTACTTAAATTGAACTACTCATTGTTATTCGGTTCTCTATGTATATGTAATACATGCTTATGACTGACTTATGTGAAATGTCAATTAACATCGTCGCCACGATGATTTCGTCGGCACATCTACTAGATTTCCTCAAATGCAATAAATATATTATGTAGGACGGGCTTCTTATAAAATGACTACATTTGAGAAGAGATGAATTTATCACATATTACGAGAATTCACTGAATTTCAGATGCTACCGCATTGACAATTGCAATAGCTAAATCATTTAAAATTGCAAATAAATTAGGACAACAGCTGATTTTAGCAAATTAAAGGTGAGTGGTAGAAAATGAGAGGCTAGAACAAAAGTGATGAAGCTCCAGTTTTAAATGTCTTCAGGCACCGACTTTCGTCGGTATTTATTGTTGCGTAGGCTAGCATGTCAATCAATCACGTACTCCACACCCCCATCCAGTTCCGTCTGATACTTGATACACTCATGCTCAGTACATCCAAAGAACATATCCTTACGAAGAATTTCCTTTGAAGTAGCAAACTTGTTTTTGTTATTTTCCATTTAAACTACATTTAATAGTGGCACTTTTTATTACTTGAACATTTCTATGCTCACCAGAGAAAAGTTTATTAAAGAAATCGTGATTTTGTTACTAGATTACCAGTATGAGCTTTAAAAAGAGAAAGGCTAAGAACATTCGTAAAAAGCCATGCTAAACCAAACCAATAACTCACATTTATTACAGTCCTAGATTAGAATTAAAAGGAAGAAGGAATAATTTAGCAAGGCTTTTTCAAATAATTAAATATTATCAAAAGAAATAAGAGAAAGCAAAGGAATAGTCAGAAGTCTGATTAAATAACAGAATGAAAACTGGCTTAAATATGTATTAAAAAACTGAAGATCTATATACTTACTGTACAATGTAATCATGCTACAGGTAGAATAAAATTTATACTCAATAAAACTAAAGGATAAGCGCATAAAAAATAAACTTTTATACATTACCTTGTATAATGGAGCCAAATCATTCTCTTAGAAAGATCAATATCTAGTAAAAACATCAGCAAGCAAAATTATTTTGGAAAAACGATTAAAAAGTTAGGTGGTCCAGCACTGAACCACAGTGCCCTGCTCTGTAAAACTCTCGACAGTAAACACCGCATTGCATTAAAAAAATCATCGCATATATTCTAGTAAAAAGATAAGCAGTGTTCATGTTTAATTCAAAAATAAATGTGTAATACGCTGATATAAGGCATAGAACAGGGCACACATATTTAGTCATAAGATAGCGCAACAGCGACAGAGTCCTGAAAAGTAGACGATTTAGATGCACAAAGTTAGAACATGAAGATGCGGAAAAATATAGATGCCAATGATATCAACAGTCAATAAGATTAAATATGTAAAACAACTGAATAAGAGTGAAAGAAAAGAAAGATGTAAATGAGGAGATACAGATTAACCTGCTCTTGCGATTGCAGGATTTGAAGGTGGTGTGGCAGGTGCAAAGTACGCATGAATTTCAACGTGGGGTCTATGGTGCTGGAATATAGATTCCATCGTCAAACACTCCAATCTTATTTTTCTGCTAGCAGGTCATATTTGTTTTTTACAACCTTAAATCATCTCACCTTAAATCTTTGTATAGCGTCCTTGGATACATTCTGACAATCATATAAATCTATTCTTCTTAAAGCTTTTGCATGTCTCATATGTGAAAGGCTGCTATCTGTGATTTGAGGACAGTTATCCAGTTCGAGAACCTTAATACCACAGCAAATTAAAAACCAAAGCATCATCATTTGAATACGTGTTGACAAAACTATGTCAAGAAATAGTCTAGTACAGCACTTAATGAAGATGTAGTAGACGGAAAATGTATACCTTATTATATCTTGCGCTGATGGGTTAATATAAGCCTATAATTGGTCGCCTCAATCCGATGCTGTCAAATACATTCGGACATTAAAACCATGTCTAGTTTAGATAAAATCATGCAAAATGCTCAGATGTCATCTCAGTACCCTTATATCTACCGTATTTAAACTAGAGACTTTTAGTTTCGCATACTGTTCATGTATTATAGATAATAAAGGGAAGAGTATTGGGCTTGGAAATCCAACAAACTATAATAGAGGGTCTAAAAGCTGGAATAAAGATGCGGAAAATTGCGGAACTGTTTGAGACTAGAATTCCAACTAGTTTTCATATAGTAGGTTACTTTTAGTTTCTAGGCATCAAATAACGGAAAGCATGATGGGGTTTCTTTGTTTACTTGGATTAGAACTGTAACAATAAAACTTGCTATTTTATTGTTCTGCCTCATGTGTCTAACCGTTCACTTTGCTCAATGCTGTCAATACATTCAACTTTCATGTTAAACTCTCCAAATTATTAATACCCTTATAATTTAAATATTTAAAAATAACTATAAAGAAGTCATAGTTACAATAATAAAAACTGAACTTTTCTCCACAGCTAAATATCCTTCTGGATAACTATGTTAAAGTTTTAATCTTTCAAGACCTCTTTTAATTTCTATACTATTGCTATTATTGTTCCTACTTGACATTCCTATGCTACTATATGTGATGTTAAGAACAAGATTTTTTTAGTACAAATCACACAAAATGATATCAGACTTATGGAGAAAAATCACTTAATTTACGTATTCTCAAATTTTGGAAATTAATGAAGTAGAAATGAGTACTAGATAGGAAAAGTAATGGCTAAGCATGATGAGAAGCAATTAATAATAATGGGTATACTAACAGGAAAGAAATGAAACCCACTCTTTAGCCTCTACACTAAAAATTCAATAATAATTTTAAGATGAACCTGAAGTCTGTCCTTGTTGTTCATACAAAGACAATGAATGGACTCGTCAGTAATTAACTCGCAATGTGAAAGACTCTGAAAATAGTGCTCACTTCTAAGTAACTCCATGGATTAAATGTAATTTTATGTTAGGAAAAAGTATAGAATCAATTTTATGTCGAGTTTCCACGTTAAAACTTTCAGCATTATGTATGCTACATTCGGAACGAGTAAGCTTTCTAAGCTAGGAATTAATTTTCACTTTGAGTCAGTCAAAGATTAGAATCCAAATAAAGGACATAATGGCATCGTTCGGCCTGACTTAATTGCTAACTTGTAAGCGTTAATAACACACCAGTTCAGCCAGATTGCTGCAGTTCGTACTAAGAGAGTGTATCGTCGCATCAGTGATTAAACTGCAGTCCTCCATGTCCATTCTCGCTAGTTGTTTACAGTGACGAGCTAGTTGAGTAAAGCCCGCATCCGAAAGGAGGCTACAGCCGGAGAGTTCGATGTCTCTAAAAGTTCTTAATTCTTCGCAGCTTAACATTGTCGAGAATACGACCCACACCCCTAGATTGACAATATCCATATTGCTCTGTAATATTCATCAAAATATTTGTATTACTAACATTTTCGCTTTATTTAACCAAAGTATTGGGTTCAAATTAACAAATTAGAGAAAGTAAAACCTATTGTTAATTACTCACTTATTTATAAAATACATCGTCAAGCATGCACTATTATTACCTTCCTTTTGATAGTTTAAGTTAAAATTAATCACATTTTATACGTCAAAATTATTTAAGAGGTTTGGTCATCCATTTCATATGGATTTACTGCGAATTTTACGTGGGACAGTATTTATAATCAAAGCACTCATAGATGAGATTATTAAGTTAACTAACGTGAGAATTTTGCACCCCTGTGAGAGTGATATGAGTGATCTGTCTGTTATCTGAGAGCAGTTAGATAAGCAGAGGTACTCAAGTTTCGGACAGCCTTTTGCAATGTGAGCGACCGTCTCATCATTTGCCTAAGTTGGAAGCATTATTTGTACCACTAGTTGGTCTATTAAGAGTGAGATGGAAAGCTTGATAACTTACAAAGCATGCCAACATGTTGATTTTTGAAAGATTTCCCATGTGTTCTATGGAAGGCGCAAAGACTTGCTCCGTGAGCTGGAATCAATCGACACTTGACTGTTTGTTAATAGTCCCAATGCGCACCTAAATTGCACTATCTACGAAGTTAAACTTCGGCTTTAGAAGTGAGCTCTGAGCAGTTTCCTTTCAGTTAAAAGATTACTTAAGTAGTTTTTTTTGACCATTTAACAGAATGACGCAACAACTAGTATTGTATTTTCATAAGTTTATTACACTTCAAACATAAAAAGAAAAAATATGCTCGCTCCCTCAGAATAATGCTCTTAACTTTAATGAAATAATAGATTAAATACTTGATATTCAAAAGCTTCTAAATATGTCTGGTACGCAATTCTATGCTTAGTGTTCTTCTCACATTAATGTGTTGCAGAGTTTAATAATATGCCATATTAACATATTTTAAAATATTATAACATACCCCCTCACAACCCCTCATGATCAAGGTATTCAGAATGGGACATCCGGCCAATATATTTTGGATTCCTTTGTCTTGAATGTTGTCGCACCAACTAATATTCAAATATTGGAGATTATGGCATCCGTCACTATAAATCGAAGGTGGAAAATCCAGAAACAATACACACAAGTTATATAATTTTATATGAGAAATTCAGAGAAGCAGTAGTAAAATTTCTGCGAACAAATAAAGCTAAAAGCTACATGCAAAACTGAAAATCTTTTCCTCCACCTTATGTATTTGAGAGCTCTATCAGTAATGGTTGTGCAGTTCTCGAGATTTAAGTAGTTCAGTTTGTGGCAGTGGCGACCCAGATTTTCACAGGTGCTAGAAGTCCACTTATAAAATTAAATGTGCTGATATTTCAGGCGAAGTATAACTGCCCTAGGCTTAGACAATCCTTCAGAGTATAGGCTTAAACTCTGTCACATAAGTGTTTAGTATTTTAACTTAATACCAGAAATTGTTAGATACTCACGCATCGGTGACCCGTTTGCATTTGTACAGACTGAGGTGCTCAATGTTGGCGCATTTCGCAGTAAATGACCGAAGAGCAGAATCCTTAAAGTTTTAATAATGTTTCTAATCTCATTAATATAGCTTGTCAAGAAAACCAACATTACCCAGTAATTTTAGAACTAAAGTTTCCTAAAATTAGCCGAGATAATCAGGGGGGAAAATAAACGCTGTTATGTTAATTTTTCATTCTATATATTTGAATTAAAAGCATTAAAAACAAATGCAATCAAGAAACCACTTTGCGCAAGATATTAAAGCATAAACAGTCCATATGGGAACAGACATACTATGGATGAAAGTAGATAAGATAGGACAAGATCTAGTGATTACTAAGTAATCTTTTGACAAATTTCTACCCATGAACTAATATAAACTGCGAAATGAGGAAGTATTCATTTGTTACCATATCGACAGCATTTTTATGAATGTTTTAACATTGGTTATTGCTTAGAAGTGGCAATTTGAGCTAACGGATGGTTATTAATGAGTTCTTAAAGCCATTGTAGTTTGAATTTTCACCTGAATATTTTCACATCCTTTAAGTGACAATTTCTTCAAAAATCCACCACATCTTCGGGCAAGATTTTCCACTGTTGCGGCCTTAAAATTAAATGTATTATTTTCCTCCATTTTTATTTTTCGTCGAATAAAAAACTACGTAAGATCTATTAGCAGTGAGAGAAAAGAAGGACTTTTAAAACTAGAGAAAGTATAAGCACAAGCAGGGAAATTTAAATAAGAAAGCTAAAATAACATTTTACTGATATTAACCATGTAATTACCTTAACATCTCTCTGGAATGTGAATAAATCAACCTGCTGCCAGTTAGATCCATCAAGAGCTAAAATATTCCAGAGATGACACGTCTGAGCACACCTACACAACGTTTTCATGTCGAGGTGGGAGAAGATTCTATATAAAATAGAGTCAAAGTAGTCGACAACAATTATTCACATTTATATCATAAAATAGAAGAGTACCAGATTAAATCTTAAAATTGTTCCAGTTTGGATTTCGAATGATTTTAAAATTATATTTATGAGTATATTAAATACGAATAAAATCGCATTATGCAAGCCATCAAACTTGTGTATTTTACCTTAAAATCAACTCTTTAGGCAGTGTTCGATTGATGAGTGCTTGTTCACTAGAACCTGAGTTGACTGTGGGAATCAAGTACATCTGAAAAAGACTACTTGAAGCAAATCTGCAAAAATATCCTATTATACATAGCTATAATAGTAGTACATATAATTTATAATCCTTCGTGATTAGCAATTTGTGCCCAACTTCCCAGAAATAAATTCAACGAATCTGAGAAAATTTCACCCTACCTAAATGTAAGATCTGTTAAAAATAGGTCATTCAAAACACTATATCTCATGTATTGATTATTTTTATACCTGTATCAGAGAAGAACAAAAAGTATTAAATATATCTAACTGGCGAAATAAGAACTCTAAGGAAAATAATTAAAACACCAGCGTTAACTGGTTTGCTACCATGTACAATAAACATCTCCGACCTCCCACAGCTCTATTTACAAGCTTATTGCATGAAGATGGCAAAATGTGACTGGTCTCTCCCCACATGTAGTTCCGCTTTCATCAGCTTCAGTATTAATAAAAGAGTAATATTTTGTATGAAAACTAATGAATCCCATTTTGACGGGCTGCTTTAGTTGATCTATGATTCAGGATGTTGAATGGTTTGATGAAAATGTTACTTGTAAGTAAATATTTCTCTATAGTTTATTCATAAGAAGCAACAACTATTTTAATTTTACTTCTCATTCTAACTAAACAAAGTACATCAATGAATATGGCATCTGATTAAATGTTCCAGTTCTTTTGTGACCGCGTGACTGATAACCTTTTCCCCACCACTCAATACAGTTAGCTTCAAAAAACCCGAAATATGATACTGCAAATCACACCAAGACAATAATATGGTGAAATACTAATATGAACTATTTTACAATATACATTAAAGCAAATTAAGAAAAAAAACAAGATCCAGACCTATAAAAACACCTTCGTACCGGAATGTAGCGAATCACCTTCTTGATACTTGATATATAGACCAAAAATGTTGTTAGTGTAACAACAACTAGTTATGCATTTTTATCACGTATTGTTGACCCACATGCGTGATAATCATCAGTATATATTTAAATTTCATATTAATTTCATATGGCTGCAACACACGGTTACTACCTGTAGATCACTTTAGATTCACATCCTTAGTTATCGCTTTCCGTAGATCTACTTGGTTAGTGCACTTTGTGGTATTTAATCATTCCCTGTTTTTACTTATTTCATAGTACTGCTCACCATTACTGGAGAATGTTACACACTGATCTTGTCACAAGTCTAGCAAACTGAAATTTACCACAGTGTTTGGTAAAGAACTTTAGCATTTTATTAAAAGCGTAAACTATGAAGTATATGCACTTTGACTCTTATATTCTTATATATGCTTGACTGCTCTTTTCTCACTTTTTGATGATGTCCACTTCGATATTTAAGTGAGTACACTTACGTGAAAAATTAGTCAATGCATCAAAGTGATGAAAAATTACTTCTCACTTAGTTATATTTTAGATGTAACGCAATTTATGTAATTCAGATGCTTTTATTCTTCTTCATAAATATCCGTTAGTTACATTATGAGCTATATTTTGGCCTTTTATGAAAGAAAAAACCTTTTTTCAGTGGTTTTTGTACATTAAAGAACTTGTTGATCATCAAAGAGTATATATTATTTACGGATAAAAAGTTATTTAGATGTGTGAAGACTGGAGTAAAATTTGGATCAAACGTGTAGAAAATATAAAATAACTTTACCTTCACAATCAAATGAGAAAGCCAAACATATGAAAAAGATCACACATGTAAACATAATATTCCACCACTTTACCTGGTTCTGTTTCGCTTGGTTTGTAGGGTGGGTTTTTGATTGTGATGAAAGGCGCTTATTGCGGCGAGAAGAGGAAGAACCACGACGGTCCGTCTAAAGGCATGTAACATTTATGCTGGTGCAGAAGGTCCGATTAAACGAAGTGCCTTTCTACTGAGTTGAAGTTAAATA
This sequence comes from Heterorhabditis indica, assembly GCA_020740425.3. Classification (NCBI taxonomy): domain Eukaryota; kingdom Metazoa; phylum Nematoda; class Chromadorea; order Rhabditida; family Heterorhabditidae; genus Heterorhabditis; species Heterorhabditis indica. Next base: position 23,307 of record JAJAVP010000138.1, on the reverse strand, counting down.
AAACGGATATTATAATACAAATAAAAATAGATAGATGTGGAAAATTATATACCTTTACCTCCATTTCAATCTCAGTGTCTTGATCTCGACTATAACCACCACTCATCTATACATAACACCCCTGAAGGGAAATTCTTTGAATTCTCACATTTAAAATACCGCTACAATATTTAAGAAATCAACAGGAGCATCTAAAATAATCTACACAATATGCATTCTTAACTTATAACTTTCATTACATTGTACGACAATTCGCTAGACTGCCACTCATAGCAAATGTAAAATTACAAATAAAGTATTTGAAATGCTTAAATTTGTAAAGAAGTAATGATTAAGTGGGGTAATACTGCAATTGTCATCGCAATTGCAATGACATACGGAGGACTTGGTGCACATGTAGTCCTTAGCAACCTTGTACTTTTTAGGAATGAAGGATTTCGCTCGGAAAAGTAACTGATATGGTAAAAGAACATAAGTGAATAACGGTTTTAGATAGATTTTGTAACTACGGAGTTAACAGAAACACAGAATGCCAAAACATCTTTATCTTGTTAAGTTTAAGAACAAACTACGATTTTCTAAAGTTAGTAGACACGTAAAAAAACCAATATGAAGAGTAGTTCCTACATACTGAACTATAACAGAAACAATGACAATATCTAAGCGATTTCCTGAACTCAAAGCATGAACATAGTCTATGGTCACGTGTTATACTGGAAATGCACTTCCACTTATTTCTATTTAATAACAATCCAGAAACTTCTAGCACTAATGAATTCTATCTACTAATCAACAGCCGAGTCGCTTCACTAGTAACAAATCGCTTTTATACCAAAGCACACATGAACACCACTTTATAAGCCTGCATACATAGATTTTAAAACCATAGAAAACATTTCATCTTAAAAACTGCTTCTGCGGCCTAATTTTAGACTAAATGATTTTTAGACACTACAGCCCTTAGCAACTTATTGATCCCAGAGTAAGAGTGCCGTTACCAAAGATATCCACTTTGTTGTTATATATCCTGTACTATGTCCTTAATTTTATGTTTATTTTAACAATTTATGCAAGACTATATAAAAATAGAACAGATTAGGTTGACATTCTTTGGATATCACATAAAACGAATCCTGTTGGTGAAAAAATGCATTCATCTATACATTTAACTTAAATGACAGCTCAAATTCTTCTGAATGAGTTTAGAAGCTTGTGGGAAGTTCTTGTAATAATCAAATAAAAATCCATAATAAGAATTAATCAACTGAAAATATCTTGGATTGAGTTCAAGCTAAACTATAGGAAAATCGAAGTTCTAACACATACTGTAAGTTCACTATTTAATTCATAGCTTATTCCAACAATGTGAATATAACAAGTATGGCTAAATTTGCGAACTCACAAATATCTAATACATACAATCTTGCAGAAATTGGAGTGCATATCCAACTCACACAATTACTCTTAAAATGGGAATAGCGGTAGTAGAAACAGTACAAAATTTACACCAATTACTTTGACTTGTAGTTTTTTTTTTGCTGATTAAACAGAAATATATGATTTCAAATGGCAATAAATACATTTAATAAAATGTATGTTTTGCTTGGTGAGATAAATCTTCCGATTAAACCCACGGTATAAAATGATTTTATGAACCTACTTATTCACCTTTTAACGTTTGAACTATTGGATCTAACGGCATTCACAGAGATCCTTAAACTGATTTACTAGTTTAGCAATAAATCCACGCACTTTCATTATTATGTATTAGATTCTTGATCAACTCATAATCACTACAACTATAATCTAAAACTAGCATGGAAAACTAAAAGGTAACAGAAAAAGATAGCTCACTAATAAGAACCAGTTGAAATAGTGACTAGTTTAAAATTTTATTCCCTAAATCACGTAATAGAAAGGATGAAATTATACAAACCACGGGATTTCGGTCAGCCAGCGCCATCACGGGTTTCGCCGCTCAGCTGAGCGTTGCGGACCGCCGTGTGTCTCCGCGAAGCTGGCACGCTCTCGCCAGTCGATATCTTGGGACTCTACTATTTTCGCATGTTCTCTCACTCGTTCGTCTATACGTCAGACATCATGGTTGTTTACTTGAGTTTACCAGCATGGTCAATGTCGATCATCTCCTCGTTCCCGACAAGATCGTGTACTACGTTGCTTATCAAAAAAATAATAGCTTAGCCATACGTTTTATTCCAGTTTTTTAATATAACAGTAACTTTATTTAAGGTAAACAGATCACAATAACAATTGCCAATATTATAATAGTAAGAGAATAAAGACGTATTTGACTTCGTTCCTTATAGTTAAAGAAATACACCTCCCTCTCACCCTTCAACATTATATCCCACTCAAACAGAAAATATACGAAGAGCCCTAGAGTGATCCCGTTTTTCCAATAACATCCTATTGGGGATACCTTTCAACCACAGCTGACCAAGTGAAGGTGTGGGAAAGCCTCTCCAGTATACCTAAATTAATATAAATTATAACATGGATATCACTAGTAATATATTGTAGTTATACATTTAAAATAAAAGCTAATAAAAAATAATGCTAAATAAATCAATAACAAAAACAAACAGACCAGGTGGTTCGTTGTAATCACTGTAATACCAGCATCAGTCAAATCACTCAAGGCTTTCAGGACAATTCTCTGTACATCAGCTCCTAAACAGTTTCTTTATTTAAGTAATAATATCTTCAGGTGCTTCTCATCCTGTTTACCTCGTGTTGCAACTAGTTATATGTTTAAAAGGACCACATACCGCCTTCTCGCATAGTCCAAATTGTTTTCTCTAGCATGCACCCAATATTATCGACTATCACAAGACGAACTCGATCCATTTCGGTAGAATCCTAAATGTCCTTTCATTTACACAAGCCCTAGAGATCTGCCGAACGACTGCGTCTGCACATATTTATGCATATAAATGCATCAATTTAATGTAAATGGCATATAATTAGATTCATGCAAGAATTTCAAAACTATGTTAACTGTATATTATTAAATATGCATGTTACAAAATAATTGTCTTTAGAATTCAGAGCAATTTTTCCATAGAGAAACCTCCGCAAAAGACCAAACAAAACTATGTTATCCACCCAGCCACTTCTATTTGCGTTGACTAAGAGGCACCACTTGTTTAGTTGTGGTAGTTTAATACCTTAATGAATCCCAACCACAATTTATGCAACATAATATTTATTTAGAAACTGAAGTAGTGGTCAAACAATACCGATAGCTTCCTAACAGTCTCATCGTTAGTTCTCACCCTCCCTCTTCCTCTATATTTATATAATTGAAGATAAATGCTGATCCCTTAAATGTCTATGAGAACTTACTAGACTTTGGATGTAAACGACGGTCACAATAATCCATGTTATATCCCTAACTAATACTTTCACTTTAAAGAGAAGAATATAAAATAATTCTTTTATGATCTAGTAATATTTTCTGATATTCCACTATCACATTTTCAATAATAAAATATACTCAACATTTTAAGATCTATAGAACAAATACTTTTAATAATCTTCATTTGTAAATCAAACGGTTTAGTTCTTATCAGAACAACTATTTATGAAAAGAAAAGCCAATGATTAATTCTGGTTTGCATTTAAGCTTATTAGAAAGTAAATTAAATATAGCTTGACACCCAGTCACATCATAAAACAAGCGTACAATACAAAAAGTTGTTAAATTGTCGGTCACTTTAAATATATAAAATAAATTAAAAAAGAAAAGGCTTTACTCACAGATATACATTTCAAAGCACTAAGAAGAGATGACACTTCTGAAATGCGGCACACAAATACTCTCTCGAGTAGATGAAGCTGAAACCACGCAGTACTAGCACTCAATTTTTTACTATCTGAAAAATATCCATAGCACATAAAATCTAAATGCTATCAAAACTTATTAGCTCGAACATAATTACTATTAATATTATTCACAAACGTGTAAAAAAACGGCTGTTCTCATTTGAAATCATATATTCATAAATTGCATGGTAACTTTATTATAATAGAAAAAATTAATTTAACGACGAAAATAGACAATATCTATCAATGATGTACTTGCATACCCTATTCATATTTGATGAATTTTGTTCTATATAAGCTAAGAGCCGTTCACTCCTAAATGATCCATTCATATCAAACCACACGACATTAAATCCTGTGTTCAGCAGTTGGTCAACTACTACCGAGTAACATACCTAAAAAAAACCTTACCTACTCTGAAAAACATCTTTTTACAGAGTAGATACAACACCCAATAATGATCAGTAACAAATGGATTTTAACCTAATATTATTACAACCAATTTATTTCTGCACAAATAATAGTAATTCTCATTTTCAAAGTAAAAAAATACTAACTTGCGTTTTACCAACAGCTAATTCCCCAACTATCTCATAGAATTCGCATGGTTTCAATCCACATCCAATAACACTATCCACTTCTTCAATGCCTACGTTTAGGTGCAATGGTACACCCAACCTGATCATCGCATCTAAAGCTGTTTCCTGAGTAAGAGGCATCTGTAATAAAATAGAATAAAACATAAATTCTATGCATTCAAATATAATGATTTAATGCTTACTCATTGGGATTAATCCTCGTAGGTGAATTTGCATAAATTGTAATAACACTTATGACACTACCAAAATATCCTATTTTATTACGCAAATTTTCAGAAGCTGGAGACAAAAGTCATAGGCAAACTTGTACCACGTTCACGTAGGTTATATCAGGATGTATGTAATTTCAGAATCCTATGGCTCACTTTATCAAAAGTTTAGAAGTAATAGCACACTATCTAGAAACAACGACGGAATTTGCCACTACACCTTGTTATTCCTAGAACGTACCACAAGGTAATACTACGCCATTAATACTAAGTATACCTGAAATATAACTGTGAATTTGATTAACTATAAATGATCCTAAAGGTTACTACATAACAGGTAGAGTGGTACTCAGAGATAGTAAGAACTTTATATAGCATAACTTCAAATTAGTTGCTTTTACTCGGATATATCAATTAATCTCGTAAAAAAACTAGTATACCAATGTATGTCACTGCCTTGCTATTTCATAAAAACTAATTCCACCAATGTAATTATTACACTATCCTTTAATTTTAGACTTATTAAACTCCATACAGTTAACCTAATTCGATAATACTAATGTGTCACATATTCGTTGTTTCACGCTGAACATGTTTTCATTATGCTAACCTATTCTTAAACCAGATTAATTTACAAATAATAGACCCATTAAAATCATACATTGACATAATATGGCTAATTATCAGTCAAAATCAAATTACAACGGCCATTGATTACCTATTCAATAAATTAAACCTATACGAGAAGAATACGTTTTAATCTACAAAAATAACTCCAACCGTAATTCCAGTGTAGGTTGGTATTCTCATCAGAAATCATTAAAATATTTAATGGATATTAATGCCTCATAAAACTGTCCCATAATCACTAAGTAAAACAATAACCATAAAGGAATACTCAATAAGTCACGAATAGGTAATGCAATACGAGATAAATACGTAAATTAACTAATGTACATATTAGATTATACTCATATGGTAGTAAATTTTTTTTTACAATTTCAGAGTAAATAAAAACCGGCCATTCCAACTTAGAGAAGTAGAATAAAAAGGCAAATATTATGATTTACATAATCAGCAAAAATATTCGCCTACTTAAGACTGTTGAGTGGGCAAAATAGGTACAATAAGATGTTCCTGTGCCATTAAATTATATTTTGTCACATAAGTAGTGAATCTGAAAAAGTATGACATGGGTAATAGCACAGCCTTCACATTGAATATACATACTGCTATGTATAGATCATATAAAACTGTTGCTAAATATAATGATGATTCACTTGAAATAATAAAGTAACGTTATATTTCGTGTTAAATTTAAGCTAAACATCGGTCTTAATGATGTTAACGTGCATTATTCACTTCACTATATGGTAAAATATTTGTACTAGCAATATTAAAATATCTTTACATACCTCTTGCATAAATGGGTTTCAGCTTCAAAATCATCGAATAATTTTTTATGATGAAAATACGCATGAGAAAATATGCGATAAACTCGACGACATACTGATCCTAACTTCGCCAATGAAGATTCCTTAAATAAAATAAATGAAAACCTTATATGTAATTTGAAACGATAGGTTAATTGATCTTCCAATCAAAGTAATAAGTTGACCACAGCCAAATATGAATTATTCACGTTCTCACCATATATTCGGTTCTAGCTATAAATACAACCACAAATTCTAATAAAATCGTGGTACCTTTATATTAATTCTACTTGGGAAGTATTTGTTGCTATTTAACAGCGATGCTGCTCCATCCAAAGTGTGACGTGTATAGTCGATGGCTGAGCACTAGAAAAGACATATGAAACATTCGCTTTAATTTAACTGTATTAATCATCTATAATTTTTTAAATCTAGCGCAATCATTGTGCGATCCTCACTTCCTTAGGGTTTTTGTGTGCAGCACATAGAAAGATCCACTGCTCAGTAGCTGTCATTTGTATACAAGTTTCGGGTATACATTCTTCCTAAAGCATTACATACTAAACTTGACGGCAAAGACCCAATCAATGTTAAACCAGTCACTATATATGAAATTTATTTATTTGTATACATTAACACAAACCTGTAGAAGTAATGCTAAACCATTTAACTGAAGGCAAAACTGTCGGAGTTGTTCGTACTTCCAAACTCCATCGTCCTGGTCGACTGGTGGCGTAAGAATCCCATCTTAAGAAAATAGAACAATCTGAAAACTAATTAAATAAAAACACAGAACATACCTATATCAGCAGGATTTAGTGCTATAGTTTGCTGTATAAATTGCTGAACATTTAATGTTGACTCCATCTCATCAAAAGACATGGGAGGCCACTTACACCATTCCTTAAAAATAAACGAATTATAATCTAATTACAATATTCCATAAATCACATGTTATTGTTTAATGTTCATCTTGAAAATGTATTACTAAATAAGATACTAAAGCGGTTTGACTAACAAATTTTAATTCAAGTTTATACATTATATCATTACCTCCCGTTTTGTTCCCGGGTCATTTCGGCGAAACAAACGTAATTGCTCGGTAATTTGCGCGGTCATTCTTAAACAACTAAATTCAAATATTAAACCGAAAATATGTTCATGGTATAAAAGACATAAAATTAACACTACCTAAAAATGGATTGCGCGAGAACTCGTATGTTAGGAGCTCCGCCCCCAAGGCTACGGCTAGAGTGCAGACTGCGGAGTGTATGGAGTGTAGAGTTCCAGAGGAGGTAGATTTAGAGGATTTAAGGGAAAAGTTAATTAAATAAAAACAACGTAATATCTCTATCAGACAAGGTTGTTTTCTAAGGTAACTATGTGCTGCTGGCATTCTATCGCTATTATAAGTCTTCCATTTTGAGCAAGCTGTGGCAAACATTAAGAGAGCATTGTTCTGACAGATTTCTTCGTCTAGACGTACGTATCTGTTCTTCAAACCATTAATAGTAATAAACACAGTTGTTTCTATAGCCATAATAAACTCATTAGTATAGAAGTATAACAACTCATTGAGAGCAGTGTTTTAATAAGGAAATCAACTCTAATTCGTGTGATCCTTCACAACATTTGTGGGATAGTTGAATTGTTTGAATGTTGTTAGAAGGCAACCATGTATATTTTAGGTATAAGCTGAAGGCATACAATGTTGTTTCGATGTTTTAAGACACAACTGAATAATGGGTGACCAGAACGTCAGATACAGTGCGGAGATGAGGAACTAGAAATACTAAAACTTTCATTCTGCGAAAAAAAATTCGAAATAGGCGCTTCTGAGAAATTGAGGTGAAACGCAGATGTCTTACGCCCGTTTGTTAATTACAGGATTAGACTAGGTCATATCAGGATTGTATGAATCAATAGCACTTTCATTTTTTCATTGACCTTTTTCTCTAGTTCCTACTACCACCCAGTTCTCTTTTGTCTAGGTTGCACTGTGCTTACTAGCCCCATTTATCTCATGAGTTACTATCCATACCATCTAAATATCGAAGAAATGCAAAAATATCTTTTCAAAGATTACTATGTATTAAACCAGTTGTTTGTTGGACTCACTCATTAACTTGACTATTTTCTTATGGAAGTATTTATATATGAAATAAATGAAAAAATAGAACACAAAGTCTAGCGATAAAACTAGAAGGGTTTTTTAGTGCTATTAGATTTCCGCTTATACTCTCTCGTGTGGATATCCAGGCCTAGAAAAAAAACTCTTAATTTTCCGTTTTGGTCAATTATATTTAGGGACATTTCGTCCAGAATACGAATTCACCGTTAATTCTAAAAATGAAGTGGTTGAGGTTAGGATTGTGCGAAACCAAGCAGGTATCTGGGAAGTTCCGGAACTTTTCGCAGGAGTTTGAACTTTTTTCAAAATTTTATAATTTTTTCCGTTATATTCTTATGAATTGTCCTTGCTAGATTAAATGTTTTTTATTTAAGACCAGGAAATTACAATTAATCATGGGAGGTTCATTACATAGGTCTCTTTAGTCTGTTATTTTATAGGGCTAAAGAAAAAGTTGTGGCCATGAGCAATAGCTGGGATGATAATTACGATTTGGTGAATTTTCCATTTGTTTAATAGGAAGTAGATTGTCTATTTTTAAGCTTGTAGTAATTTTTTAACTTTATACAATTAACCTAAAGTTGATTCTTGCACTGGGTATACTACTTACAGGCATCTGTATTTAAAATTTTTTAAATTCAGGACAAACTCGCTAGAAATTATCAGCGTATTAATCATGAACTTTTGGAGAATCCAACTGAAATAGGGATTGAGGAAGTTACTACTGAAGAGGTTTTTTCATTTTAAATTCATGCTGTACACTGATAACCTAATATAACTTTCATTCCAGGTAAAGTACGTCAATATGCCTCGTCTTTTCACACCGCCTTTACAATACCAACGAAACGCATTCGTACGAGATATCCTGAGAACTCATACAACTGAATCAGGAAAACTATCGAATAAGGTAAATTTTCAGTGTTAAAACACTTCAATGCATTGTAACATAGAGGAAAAGGTTAAATAACTACCTATATAAACTATGTTAATTACTTAGATGGCTGTGCTTGGGTGCGGTTCATTATCTCTTGAAAGGTTTCTTCTTCATATACTAGCAAACTTGGGCTTTGACCGTATTATTTCCGTGGATATTGATAAGCAGGAACTGGCTAAAGGAATCAAATTAATGAAGTAACTATAAAAAAAGGATACATTATATACCCGGTTTTGTTATTCTTAGGCATTATGTGAATTTCCATTAAACATTTAACACTTCCAGGGTAACCCAACAAAATAATGAGAACATAATTTGTGGTAGTACCGAGGATCCTGTTCTTATTGAAATCTACCATGGTGAGGCAATTTCTTAAGAAATTAGAATTTTGGTAATTTGTTGTTATTCTTCAATTCGATTGCAGGGGACATTCTTAATTATGATGGACGTCTTTCTGATGTCAATTGTGTGTGCTCTACAGAAGTGTTCGTAAACATTATTCCTTAGCCTCATTTTATTTTTTGTTTATATATCATAACACTCAGTATTGAACATATTCCTATTGACGATGCCACAAAATATATGAAACTAGTTCTTGGGAAAATTCGACCCGAATTATTTATTATATCTACACCTAATCGTGAATACAACGAAGCATTTGGAATAGGACATGGCGTTTTTAGACATGATGATCACAAATTTGAGTTCTCACGGGACGAGTTTAAGACGTGGTGAGTTTATGAACTAAGTGATATTTGTAATTATTGTTGAATTTGGGATAGAATCATCTCAACATACATTATCCAGGCTATCGGAAATTATAGCAGATTATAAGGATTATAATCATACAGTTGAATATGTTGGCAACTTGAAAGGTATTAATTTTTATGGATTTTGGTACTACTTCTAATTAGGACCTACATTTTATTTTTGGATCATGTGGGTGTCTTATGTTGTAGTTTGATAAATACTAGTGGTGTCAATACAGGAAATTATATACATTATATTTGACTATACAGAATACATTTCTTTATCAGGATTCACTCATCTTGGTGGTGCAACACAATTTGCTATATTTAAGAAGAAACCAGTAGATAGTCAGGAAACAAATGTTGAGCATAAATTAGAAAGGATTCGATGTTTCAAGAAGATAAGTAGAGTTATTTGCCTTTCTGTTATTACCTATGGAGTCTGCATTCTAGGCAGTAAATCTAACATGTCTGGGTTACTGTTTTAATAGTTATCTTTATGAAATTATTTTTAGGTAGGATATTCAGTCGTTCCATTTGGGATTTATGCTATTTTGCGGAATCAAACAATAACAGCATTTACAACATGGCTTAATGAAAATCCGTTAAAAGAAGAAGACTGTGTGGTTAGATTTTATAAACTATGATATTCTATTTATGTAGATATATATACATTGGGAAGTATGGCTTTACCAGCTAAATTAAAAAGTGTAAATATAATTTAATGTGCTTTATTACTAAGTGGAATTATGAATAAAATGATCGCGATAAATTGATGTTAGTAACAAATAAATATATACACAATTTATATTAAGTATATATATATATATAGTATTATATAATAGACTATTTAGGAATCATTAACAAGATTTTGGAGGATTCCAATTAAGGATATAGTCAGATTAATTCAATTACCTGAATTTCTAATTAGTTATATGACACACAGCAATGTTATGTGGGTATATAAGGTTTTTTTTATAGCTATTAGGTTTGTCGCAATATTAGTAGAATATTTTATGTATTTGTTATTATTTTATCATGAGTCTTAGAGATTGCTTACACTTATGACTTAAACTTTTGAAGAAATGCAATATTTCAAATGTATTTTTAAGGAGTGTTTTGGAATTTGCTTGTCGATTTGAAATTTATAGTGAAGAGTGGAACGGAAATTTATGTGTAAATATCCCATCTGAAGTAAGCAAGGAAGATTTGATTAAGTATATGAATAACAGTTAGAAGTAAATACTTTTTTTACTGGAAAATTAAATGTCTGCATTTTTTCTTATCTTAATTTCTACTTTGTGGTCTTTGGTACGAGAACCTTTAACTATAGCGATTATTCACAAATTGTTCTATAATATTTTTAAATATCTTATTACTTAATTTAGATATCTTGTAGTTTTTGTTTTTGAGTTCAGTGGAGTTATATGCAAATGACATAATTTATGTTGTGTGGAGTTTCTGCTTTTATATGATGGTTATCTGTAATAAATTTTATTCTTTATTTATAATACATTTTCCGAGTTATTTATACGCATACCATTGGTCATTATTATCCTGGTCCGTCATGTGAGTATTGCTTCAGGATATTGGAAATATTGATAGGAGAGATTTTGTGAGGATATTACAAAATAATAGGTGATTTGGAGTTTTTCTGGAAGTTTTCGCAATCTGATAGGCACTGGACTATGGTTGAAAAATGGTAGAAGTCTCTTCGTTCACCCGACTTCTGTTTAATTACGGTTTTTCCAGAGA